>JAODAL010039804.1:0-37618 GCA_025379985.1 Phyllomedusa bahiana
CCTTTTTTTTGCCACCTCCAGAATTTGTCATTGTGCCGTCTGACCTCAGCTGCTGATGTGGCTGCTGCCGTGCCCTCCACACTGTGTCATTGTGCCACTGTCTGACCTTATGCTGCTGCTGTTGCTCCTGCCGTGCCCTCCACACTGTGTCATTGTACCACTCTTTGGCCTACTCCTTTTTTGCCAGCTCCAGAATTTGTCATTGTGCCACTGCCTGACCTCATGCTGCTGCCACCGTGACCTCCACACTGTGTCATTGTGCCACTCTGCGGCCTGGTACTGTTTTGCCACTTCCAGAATGTCATTGTGCCACTGTCTGACCTCATGCTGCTGTGGCTGCCGCCGTCACCTCCACACTCTGTCACTAATGTTGCCATTTTGCTGCCATGACTTTATCAGGCTACGTTCCTGCTTCAGTTTTTTGGTCAGTTTTTCCCCATAAGTGCCCAGGGCATTTTATAGTGAAGCGATTCTAAGAGCGGCGGCAGTCATGTGCGTGTCATACTAAAACACAACATTGTATGAAGACCAAACCAAGCTCCCTCTGCATATTTAAGCATGGCACAACGTTCTACAGCACCCTGCAGGCTCTGGGCAGCCTGGAAATAGCTGTTTTTTAACGTGATTCGTGCCGAAGTAATTCGGACCGAAACGAATTTTGTCGGAAAATTCGGCGAAGTGACCGAACCGAATTTTTGAGAAATTCGCCCATCTCTACTGAGGAGTCACGGGATCGCAGGTCTGGGCCAATTCTTTGGGCTCTCTCCACTCTGCAGGGTTGGGGCAGCACTAAGAGTTCTGGCAGTAGGCACTCACATAAGGAATGTAGATCTCTCGCTGCCACCGACTCTGGGATCCTGATCAGTCGCAGGTTGTTGCGGCGAGACCGGTTCTCCAAGTCATCCATTTTATCTGAGAGCCATTGGTTGTCAGAGCGCAGTTGGGCCAGGGTGCGGTCGGTGGAGTCCAGCTTCTTCTACAGCTCTTGGAGGCGCTGTTCGTGGTCATCGGTGCGCTGAGCCAGCTTTTTGATATCATTCTGGATTTTGACAAACATGACTGTGACTGTAGCGGAGATCGTCGCTGCCAATGTCTCCTGGATATCTGGAGCCATCTTCTGGGCCACCACAATGGCTAATTTTTTTATAGTCCACCATGGAGTCATCAATTTAGCCCTCATCGCAGCCATCAGTGTTATCAGAGGCAGGTTGCAGTAGTGGCGGAGGGATGGAAGGAGAGAGTGGCGGTGGGCTCAGTGATTTATGTACAGTCTCAACATTACTTGTCTCGCTGTTACTGGCAGTATTGGTGATAATGAGCTCAGATTTAGCACCCTTTTGCATCTTATTCGCCTTGCTTTTGCCCATTGTTTGGACGAAGCGGTCCATCCAAGGAATGGAGAATAAAAGAGAGATTCAAAACTATGAAACTGCAGTTGTGGTAAGCGCACTTTGCTCGGCTACCACTAGATGTCACCACAGCTTAAACAGATGGATCTGAGCTATGTTATGTGAGAGATGAAGGCATGGACAGTCAGCGGAGGCAGCCCCCCACGGGCGGGCAGGGGGGGACAATCAGGAGCTGGTGGGAGTTCTGCAGAGCCCAGCAGGTGTGAGCCCAGGTGAGGCAGCAGTCCAGTTAGGGATAGATATGTATATAAAGAGCCTCCTCTCCTTATAGTGTATGGAGGACACAGGGGCTGTCAGCAGGCAGTGCAGCTGTGATAGACAGTCCGTGGGCAGTAGCAGGAGGGGCATAGAGGGAGCCGCCGCCGCCTGCAGTCACTTCCCCGCTCTCAGTAGCGAGGGGGTGGGGGATCGGCTGTACACTGGATAGATGCTCCTTAAGTAGATAACGGGGCTGTCAGCCACTTGTAGAGGAGAGGAGAGGAGATCAATCACAGGAGCTGCCGACAGGGGAGAGTGCTTTATCTCCCGCTCCCAGGCGCAGCAGGTCCGTGCTCTTCACAAACCTTGCGGTGTCGGGCCGGAAGTCTGTCTTCACCTCAGCAGGTCCCCGGGCTGTAAAGCTCTTCTCCCGCACGTAGAGACAAACAGAGAGCCTGCAATTCACTGTGACCACTCTCTGATATGTCCCCTGCACAGTGCACGTGCGATGTGCCGATATAGAAGCAGATATGTAGCTGGTAGGGTCCCGATGTAGAGGAGCTCCTACACTGCGTGTCTCTACATGCTGGGGCAGGAACCGGAAGTCTGCCTTGTCATCTTAAAAGTAGCTTTCTGTTGTCTATCACACTCTAATACATTTAGTGGCTAACACATACCAGTGAATTATTAGCAAACATGAGCCGATGCTCTATAATGTAATTTTGGGGTTCATATGCTGTTCTTGCTTGGGGTGCTTAGCGGTCTATCACCGGAGCCATTTTTAACTTGCCAAACATTTGGTAAAAGAGAAAAAAAAAAACTACCATATATTACATTGCTTTTGTATCAATTCAAATCCATGATATAATTTGTCAAAACACTGAATTAAGTTCTGAACTTCAGTGTAATTCTAGGTTTTTTTCTACTTTAATTCTTCATGGAAAAACTGTCACAAAATAGTACTCAGAGGAAAATATGTTTTTGACTTTTTGATATCCTTGGACTTTTATGGGAAAAATTATACCCTTTCTGGGCTGAACTATTTTTGGATTTTTAGTTTTCGAGCCATAACTTTTTTTATTTTTCTGTTCACATAGACATCTGATGACTTGTTTGTTGCAGCACAAGATGTACTTTTCAATGGGGCTAATGACCATACCACATAATGTACTGAGAAATAGAAAAAAAGATTCTAGGTGAAGTGGAACATGAATACAGATCAACTAAGCCTTTTTGTGGGGATTTAGTTTTTATGAGGTTTACTGTACAGTATAAATGACATGCTATCTGTATTCTACAGGTTGGTATGATTTCGGGGATAACAACTTTGTAGAGTTTTTGTTACATTTTAGTACTTTTTATATTTGTATTACAGCACCATTTTCTGTGGCTAATAACTTTGTTTGTTCAATCTAGGGACCGAGTGAGTGCTTGTTTTTCTTTGTGAGCTGAAACATAGATTTTATCGGTACTATTTTTGGATACATGCAACATTTTGATTACTTTTTATTAAAAATTCTTCAGAATGTAAAATTACCAAAAAACATAATTTTGGCACTGGAATTTTTTTCTCTTCTACGGCGTCACTATACAGGATAAATTATGTCATATTTTAATAGATCAGACTTTTAATGATACGGGAATGCCAATTATGTGTAACTTATTTATTTTTTTTACTTGCTAAATAGCAAAAGAGGGGGTGACTTAGTAACATAGTAACATAGGGCGACATGTATGATCGGGCTTTACGCCTATTTTTTGTTTTTGTCGGACGCGGGGATTCAGTGTTAGGCGCAGTGTTCGCCACTTTCAGCTGCGCCCCGCATGAAGGGGCGGGCAATGGGCGCGGTGTGGGCACGGGGTAGGCGTTCCAGGGCGGGACGCGGCGCGCTCGAAAACTCCGAGGCATGTACGATGGCCAGTCGGCAAAGCACGGCGCAATGCAGCGCTCGGCAGCTCCGACAGGCAGACCTGGTTTTTTTTTGGTCTAAATCCCCCGGCCGAGGCGAAGTAAAGCAGGATCGGAACATGCGAGGAAGCAGATCGAAGATCGCGACAGAAATCTTGGCGCTCCGCTCCGTGCAGCAGGAGTATGATTCCGAAAAAATCGCCATTATAAAGGCGGAAAACATTGTCAGAAAAGAGCTGAACGTAAAAAATAAACATAATAAAAAAAAAAAACACTTTCCAAAACTCTAGAACGGCGCAATATCAAGAATTATGATATTGGAAATTGCCGTGAAATACAGTAATTCAATTCTGAAACCTATTCTCATTGGTCGGAATAAACCAGCCAATAAGAGCGACAGTGAACCATTAAAACCTATGGGGAAGGATTGACCAATCAGAATCCACGGAGGGATAGTTCAAAATACAGTAAAAATGCTGAAAAGAGCTGATTGGTTAAGCTACCGGGGACTTGGCTAGCTCAGCCAATCAGAATAGGAGCGATATAGACCCATTCTAGTCTATGGAGAAGTTTAGACCAATCAGAATCCACGGTGGGATAATTCAAAATACAGTAAAAAGACAGAAAAGAGCTGATTGGCTGAGCTAGCGGGTGCTTGGCTATTCCAGCCAATCAGAGCGCGAGCTACTTCTCCCATTATAGTCTATGGAGAGATGGGCGCACTGAAATCTCGTCACTCAGCGCCGTGCGGCAAGAAGTATTAATAAAAAAATAATTATTATTAAGTGTAAAACATTATCAGATAAAGAGCCGAACCCTTCTTTACAAATAAAGCAGTTAAAAACCCGAACAATTCGTTTTTCGCAGAGACCAGCACTACATAGGGAATTGCAATAGAGAGAATTGCCGGGAAATACAGTAATCCAAATTGTTTAAGCTATTCTCATTTGTCGGCAGAAGCCAGCCAATCAGAATAGGAGCGACAAAGACCCATTATATCCTATGGAGAAGTTTGGACCAATCAGAATAGGAGCGACAGTGGCCCATTCTAACCTATGAAGGAGTATTAACCAATCAGAATAGGAGCGACAAAGTCCCATTATATCCTATGGAGAAGTTTGGACCAATAAAAATCAAAGGCGGGACAGTTCAAAATACAGTAAAAAGAAAGAAAAGAGCTGATTGGCTGAGCTCGCAGGGGCTTGGCTATCCCAGCCAATCAGAGCGCGAGCTACTTCTCCCATTATAGTCTATGGAGAGATTGGCGCTCTGAAATCTCGGCGCTCAGCGCCGTGCGGCATGAAGTATTAATCAAAAAATGATTTTTATTAAGTGTAAAACATTATCAGATAAAGAGCAGAACCCTTCTTTACAAATAAAGCAGTTAAAAACCCATTGCACCCATACTATTGATCCTTGGCTAACGAAAATAAAGAAATAAACATGATTTTATTGAATTAATTATTTTTTTTCGTTACCCCCATATTATTATTCATTTTATATACACATCGGGACAGCTTCTGTAGTGTTATAATTTGATTTCGGCCGTGTACAGTTTGATTTCAGATTGCATTAGAAAACCCATAGGAGCATCGCTCGCTCTCCCATTGGTCCAAATAACGGCGCCTCTTTTAACTTAGCCAATCACAGAGCGCGCTCAGAATTTCTTTTCCCTATAGAACTCTATTAGAAAGTAGCTCGCGCTTTGATTGGCTAAGCTGGACGAGCCCCCGCCGCTTCAACCAATCAGCTCGTTTCTGCATTTTTACTGTATTTTGAACTGTCCCGCCTTTGAATATGATTGGTCAATTTTTCTCCATAGGATATAATGGGACATTGTCGCTCCTATTCTGATTGGTCAATTCTCCTCCATAGGTTATAATGGGACATTGTCGCTCCTATTCTGATTGGCTGGTTTATGCCGACCAATGAGAATAGCTTAAACAATTTGAATTACTGTATTTCCCGGCGATTCTCTCTATTGCAATTCCCTATGTAGCGCCGGTCTCGGCGACAAACGCGTTGTTCGGGATTTTAACTGCTTTATTTGTAAAGAAGGTTTCTGCTCTTTATCTGATAATGTTTTACACTTAATAAAAATAATTTTTGATTAATACTTCATGCCGCACGGCGCTGAGCGCCGAGATTTCAGAGCGCCCTTCTCTCCATAGACTATAATGGGAGAAGTAGCTCGCTCTGATTGGCTGGGATAGCCAAGCACCCGCTAGCTCAGCCAATCAGTTCTTTTCTGTCTTTTTACTGTAATTTGAATTATCCCGCCGTGGATTCTGATTGGTCTAAACTTCTCCATAGACTAGAATGGGTCTTTGTCGCTCCTATTCTGATTGGTCAATAATTCTCCATAGGCTAGAATGGGTCTCTGTCACTCCTATTCTGATTGGCTGAGCTAGCCAAGTCCCCGGTAGCTTAACCAATCAGCTCTTTTCAGCATTTTTACTGTATTTTGAACTATCCCGCCGTGGATTCTGATTGGTCTAAACTTCCCCATAGGTTTTAATGGTTCACTGTCACTCCTATTCTGATTGGCCGGTTTATGCCGACCAATCAGAATAGCTTTCTGAATTTGAATTACTGTATTTCCCGGCAATTTCCAATATCCTAATTCTTGAATTAGGATATTGGAAAGTGATTTTGTTTTATGTATTTTTTATTTTTTAGGTTTCAGCTCTTTTCCTGAGAATGTTGAACGCCTTTATAAAGGCGATTTTTGATTCATACTCCGCACCGACATCTGGAATGATTTCTCGCTGTTCCAGCCTGTCTCGCATCGGAACTGTTTTTCGGCGCAGTCCCGCACGGCGCCTAAGTCCCGCACTGCGCCCATGTCCCCGCACTGTGCCCCACACACACTGGCGAGGCGCAGGGAACTTTTCCCCGCATGTATGAGTGCGCTACCTCCGGCGGCGAATCATAGGCGCAGCGCCGCACTGCGCCTCGGTCCCCGCACTGCGCCTAACACACTGGCCAGGCGCGGCGGACTTTTCCCCGCATGTATGACCGCACTACCTCCGGCGCCGAATCCTAGGCGCAGCGCCGCACTGCGCCTCGGACCCGCACTGCGCCTAAAACACTGGCGAGGCGCAGCGGACTTTACATTGTATGTATGAGCGCGCTCCGGCCCCGACATAAATCAGGCGCAGATTCCGCCGGAAAACTGGCGGAAAGGTGCGCCCCGACCCGGCGGGATTCATACATGTGGCCCATAGTTTCTAAGGCCAAAAAAGACAGATGTCCATCCAGTTCAGTCTATTTTCCTATAGTGTTGATACAGAGGAAGGCAAACACCCCCATGAGGTAGAAGCCAATTGTCCTCATTTTAGGGGAAAAATTTCTTACCAAATCTGGCAATCAGAATAAATAGAATACATCCCTGGACCAGTGACCCTCCTTCAGAGCCTTAGTCACTATAACTTGTTATATTATTACACTCTAGAAATGAATATCCAGACCCTTTTTGATCTCTGTTAGTGAATTTACCATTACAATTTCCTCTGACAGAGAGTTCCACAGTCTCACTGCTCTTACAGTAAAGAATCCCTTTCTATGTTTATGTAGAAACGTTTATTCCCCTTGGCGTAATGGATGCCCCCTTGTTCTAGATACAGCCCTGGGTATAAATAGATCTCTAGATAGATCTCTATATTGATCTGTAATATATTTATACATATTTATTATGTCCCCCAGAAGCTGTCTTTTCTCTAAACTAAATAACCCTAATTGTGTTAATCTTTCTGGGTATTGCAGTCCACCCAGTCCTTTTATTATTTTTGTTGCCCGCCTTTGAACCTGTTCAAACTCTACAATGTCTTTCCTGTGAACTGGTGCCCACAACTGTATACAATATTTCATGTGTGGTCTAACCAGTGACTTGTATAATGGGAGAATAATGTTCTCATCATGTGCATCTATGCTCCTTTTAATATACCCCATGATCCTGTTTGCTTATGAAGCTGCTGTCTGACACTGGCTGCTACAATTCAATTTATTGCTGGACTGCCGAGAGAAGGATTAAATCACATACATGTTTATGATTGTTGTGCCTCTACAATACAAGCACAACCACTTCAGGTGAGAATCTCCACCTTTTTATTAATATATTTGAGACTTATTTCACTATTGTGCACCCCCTTGTCTTTTTTCTTTTTTGGCAATTTATTGTTCACTAGGATTCCCAAGTCCTTCTCCATGTCACTTTTACCCAGCGTTTTGCCATTTAACAAGTATCTGTGTTAAATCTCATTTGCCAGTTCTCTGCCCAAACCTCAAACTTACCCAGAGCCCTTCGTAATAAAACATTATCCTCTCTTGTGTTGTTTACTGTACTGAGCTTAGTATCATCTGCAAAGAGTGATATTCTACTGTACGATCCTTCTGTAAGGTCATTAATGAATATATTAAACAGAATAATATTAAATAATATTAAAAAGAATAATCCCCAATAATGACCCATGTGGTAACTTACTAGTAACAGTATGAGTATGTGCCATTAATCACCACACTTTGTTTTCTATCACTGGGCCAGTTACTTACCCACTTGCAAACATTTTCCCCCGTCCAAGCATTCTCATTACTTACCAACCTTTTATGTGGCACCATATCAAATGCTTTAGAAAAATCTGCTTCTCTGTTGTGGCCCGTGGAACAGGTAATATTTCTGAAAATACTACCTTGGAGTTTCTTGTCTTGAGCTTGAAATCATTTTTATGGACACTCCACCTACCTCTAACCTTGTCATTGGTGCCAATGTGGACCATGACAGCTGGATTCTCAGTAATCTGTCAATCCGATCCACAATATGTCGAACTCAGACCCCAGCTAAACAACATACTGTTTGATTATCCCAGTCTTTGTGACAGATTGCCCTGTCTGTTCTTTTAATAATGGAGTCCCCAACTACGAGCTCCTGTCTAGCCTGCCCTGCACTCCTATTTCTCCCCTTACTGGAGCAGACAGGTGTAGTGTCTTGCTTCAGCAGTGCTATTTCTGAACTGACATCGCCCTTATCCGCCAGTCTTGCAAATTTTTTGGGGTGTGCCAGATCAGGACGATCCTCCCTGACACTTTTCCCTCCAGCCTTCTTTTTGACTGTTAACCAGCTAGCTGCCTCATGTCCCTGCACCACCATGCTGCCATCCTCCGCAGCATCTACCCCAGCTTGACTAGAACACAGAATTTCTTGATTACTTGTCTTTCTGGGACTATTCGTAGATAGTCCACTCCAAAAGAGTGTCTGTTTTATCAGCAGTCATTAATCAGATTCCTGTTTTGATTTTCCCAAAACAGAGTCAATTAAAAAAAAAAAAAAAAGCAACCCGTTTCTGTGGACTTGTCATAGGTGAGTTATTGGGGAACATTTAATAATACTGTCTAATGTACTACTTAGACAGTGTGAACTTAAACTAGACTGTCTAAAAATGCTCCAAATTTATCAGTGGTTCATGCTGAACGATAAATATGATACATGTGTAGACATTTCCGTCTAACTTGCCACTTTTTAGTTGGCTTAGTTTTTATCAATTATTTTCACCGAAATTGTAGCCCATTTTTGGCGGATAATGTTGTACATCAAGATATGTGCCCTTTCTGAGAAGTCACACCCTTCCCACAAAGCCACACTCCCTTAATAAGACACAGCACAAATGTGTCTAAAAATTGTCTGAAACACATAACATATATGGTGTAAAGCATGTACTTCAGTATTTTGGTGCAAATTGTGGCTGAATTCTGGTGCAGCTGCCATAGTGATTTTGTTCCATTGACTTTTTCAAAACTGCTTTCCAATACACAAATAAAACATAATACATAATATTCTTAAACATAAAGTCTTAAATGTTTTTTATCCTAAGACATACAGTAAGCCAAGCCTCAAATATTAATCATTAAATCAAGAAGACGAGTGCTTGTTAGCCAACCTGGTACAGTCACATCCTCAAAAATGCATATGGAGGAATTCTCCATATACAGTAT
The DNA here is from genome assembly GCA_025379985.1 of Phyllomedusa bahiana. Lineage (NCBI taxonomy): Eukaryota > Metazoa > Chordata > Amphibia > Anura > Hylidae > Phyllomedusa > Phyllomedusa bahiana. The sequence continues at coordinate 9,505 of JAODAL010039804.1, forward strand.
TGGGGAAATATGGACATCATACAAAGAAACTGGACCCTTATTTGTCGTCCACTATGAACAAGAATGGAGGGTCAGGAAGTATCAGTAATATTCATGAATTATTACTGTAGCAACTAATATATATGGCTAAAATGCAACTTTCCCTGGCAAATATAACCTGCATCCACGGTTATTAGCTGATAAGTGGGTCAGTCTTGCAAAAAGTGGTTATCTTCCTAAGACTGGAGGCAGTTATAGTTTGCAAGATACAGCAAGATGCTACAGAATTAGGTGCCTGGATATCTGCATTAATAATTTTGGGAAATCCATTCTTTCTTTATAAAGTCCCTTTGCATAATCCATAACAATAGTTTACCAAGTGTCATGTATGGTTTTCCAACTTCCTGGCTATTATACTGCTTGGAGTTCACATTAACATTGCTTCTGTAAATAAAATATAGAAAAAGGATATATAGCAACACTACAGGAACTAAAACCCATGCAAACATTAAACTTCAAGAACATTTAAAATATATTAATGTTATTGTTTATCTATGCATAAAATAAAGCTTTTTAGTGCACCCTTTTGAACAAATTACATGTGCCCACCTACTGCATCAAGGTCACCTTAAAATGTGGGTCCCCAGCTCTAATGCCTCTTTAAATGGCTAAAGCTGCCATCTATTCAGGGCAACAAGTTCAATTTACACTGATTAAAAGGATCTCATGCGGCCAGGTGAAAGGAGTTCAAGGCCAAGATAAAGGCAGCCACTCTTTCAATGTACAAAGAGCCCTCATCTCTCTTTGTGATTTACATAGGTGTTGATGCACACCATTGTGGTGACAAAAAGCACATTTTCAAATGCAAAATGTAATACAGGCCCCCGCCCCATGGGTACAAGAGGCATTCAAGTTATTAAATATTGAACTTGAGGAACATATAAAATATATTACTGTAATGATTTATTCATTCATATAATGAAGGTTTTCAGTGTGCATTTTGATCAGATTGCATATGCCCACTGATCATGTCAAGGTAATGGGGTCAACAGTTCCAGTATAATTGTAAATGGGTATATACAACTCCTTTCATGCCTATTGATTTCTATTGATTTGAAGAATTTTATGACAAGTTTTTCTACATAAAAAGTCACTAACCAACACAATAGAAAAATATTATTATTGTTACTTACTTAGTTAATTAATTTTATAGGTATTTAAGTAATGCAATATGTTAGGATGAATAATTGTATAATATATTATTATTATATTATTAATTATGTTAATATTAATTGACTAATAGATTTTGTAAATTAATTTCCAGCTACAAACAATTGTATGTATGTTATACGCTATGGAAATGTGATGTGCCATTTAAATGCACATTGCAATAATTCTGTTAACACATTACTAGAAGACCTTATAATGTTGCTGTTGAGTCTACTGCAGCTGTACATTGTTGATGGGGAAGCCATAAGGTAAACCTACTGAGCAGAGAGATGAGGTGATTTTTTAAATGGAATAGCCTGAGCTACAGAAAAGTATTTAATTTTAAGTTTTCAACTTAAAACCATCCATAAAAGAGAGAAGACATTTGCTGAGTTCAGCACTACCCGATGAACTCTCCTTATATTCATCCAGGCCATTATGAAAGAGCAATGGTTGTATTAAGAGTGACACAACTATCTTGTGGACAGAAAAATGAGCCCTCACAATGTGCAAGGTGTACACTATAACAGTCAATGCATCACAATGTTAGTTGAGATATGATCTGATTCTTCCCGGTTACTATGCTTTTTAGAGATAAATATAAGAGCATAAATATGTGTGCATATGTGTGTGTAATAGTAAGAAAATAAGACAGAAAGAAGAGGCAAATAACAAAAAATCCTCATCTGTTAATGATTTAACAAGGTAAGAAAGAGAAATCTTTAACTTTTCTTGTAATTTTTAAGAACCTATTAGTCTTCCTAATATGACTTGTTTGGTCCATATATAGTATTGCTCAAAGAGGTCCCCATTTGGTTTGATACTGGTTCAACCAATATGGTAAAAAAAAATTGGGTTTGGGATGTCCTGAACTAAAACTTTTGGTCGATCCCTAACCCAAAACCTAACCCTAGCTGGGTTTAAGGTTAGGGTTTTTACTGTGCTTTAGAGGTTAACTTACCTCTCAGCATCACTCTTGGCATGGTGTTACTGCAATGTCTGACATTATGTCCGTTACTTCAGTTCTCCTTATGTTATTCTTTTGTTATGGGAACCGAAAGTGCAATATCCAACATCCCGTCCAACGTCAATTCCAGTTTTTATAATAATAGGGGAAACAGGTGAACCAGAAATGCTGTCATAATTGTAAATATTGCCTAAGAGGTGATGCCATGCTGTGAGCAATGTGGAGCCAGAAACACCAGTGAAAGGTTGAAAGGTTGCTTAACCCTTACACTGTAATAAAAAAAAAAAAAAAAAAAAAAAAAAAAAAAAAAAAGAAAAAAAAAAAACCCACCCGGCAAAAAACAAAAAAAATAAAAAAAAAAAAGCCCTAATCCTAGATTAGGATTAGGTTAATTTTTTTGGACATTTCCGCCACAAATTGACATCAATTTAAATCCAAAGTGCAACATTACCCATAAATAAATAATTCTACTGCATCGTTTGAGCATTTTTTTCTTGTGCCATTCCGCTGCTACTCTTTCTGGAAAAATATAAATAAATTGAAAACTGGAAATTCACACAAAAGAATATAGCAAATATCTCCTGAAGCATAACTTATAATATCTTCCTTAAATCAACCTAGGTATATAATGAAAGTAGTAATACCAGGGACAGTGGATATGAGCCATTTAGTTATTATAAAATAATGTAAAGTTATAGCTTAATGACTTACCACTTGGACCAATATATCCTGTTGAGGGTACCATATAAACTGGTTCCAAAAGGTGTACTTGAACTGTCTCTTTTCAGGGTGACCACCCAGAAAAGGGTGAACACACGATAGTCTATAAACCCTGATAAATACCCAATTATTTAGTACCGAAACAAATTTTTTGCTGCAAAATCCTTGCTGCTTCACCAATGGGTTGAAGATGGTACAGCAATTTACTAGTAGTGTAATAGGTCAGTGGTTACTTCCCATATTTCTTCCCTTGTTAGGGCATAGGATATTTGACCATGATTGATTTGGATTGAACCTAATTCAATCGTTTACATTCAGGTTGAATCTGACATCAACTCAAATCCAATGCTCAACACTGCCCATAAATAAATAAGGCTGGAGCATCTTTAAAGTTGTTTTTTTTCTGTGCTATTCCTCAGCTACTGTCTCTAGAAAAATATGAATCATTGAACAACTGGGCATTTCCATTTGCCTTGACTGTAGAGTTTGTCCCTAAAGCCTGATACAACTGGCTCTGATTTGACAGAGACAGACTGTATTGACAATGGGAATGGTAACACTTTTTTACTCAATCTATACATGAAAAAAGTTTTGTATGCTGAAGAAGTCTAAATGTCTTAAGAAGTTTATACTATCTTGGACAAGTTTTTTACTTTGCCTTATTTTAGCCATAGAAAATGTCAATGTGCCTCAGCATGTACCTTTAGTACTTGAGATTCAATTAGGGATCAAGCGATATCACATAGCCGAGATCAAGTAGTGGTAGGCAGCTTGCATTTATTGGTGGAAACATTTCCTATTATGTGAACCTTCTCAGAGACGTTCTCCTTTGCTTGATAAATTGCGACAATATGATTGTAACTTTACTGGCGTGCCCACACAGATAAATATGAGAAATTAGATTGTAAAACTGTGTTACTTTCACTGCCCTCTAAATAGCCTACCCTTCTCGCAGCATTTCTAATTTATGTGTGAAACAATGGGCTAGGTGTATAACAATGGAGTAGCAGAAAAAGAGGTATTTAAAGAACTAATGAGTTTTCTGCACGCCAGCATTATGTCTCAGAAATTTCTTCTTGCTTGAATTTAGAATAGGATTATCCATGAAATGATTGCTTAAAGCTGCAATGCCCTTTTTAGAATAACTGTCTAAATGTTGTGTCAGCTAAAACAAAATATAGCACATCTGACTTCAGTGCTTAACAGGTGAACAATTTTCTCAAGGCAGCTGTCTTCTCTATTAGGTTTTAATCTTTTCTTTACAACTGCGGAAGTAAATTGCTATTGAATATCTTGTATTTGCATCAATTTTAAAACCATAAATAGAAAGAAACTGAATTGGAGGAATGTTTGTAGAATTAGAATTACTGAGTCAGTGGAGTAATGTACAATCTCATGTCGCTTACCAACAACCTATGAAAATGAAGACCTAAAGGATCCTACTATGTGTGGTAGAGTGGATGTGGTTGCTTACAAGTCTCATCTTAAAAGCAACTCAGCCAACCCTTCTAAAGGTGCACTACAGAAGGACTGAGATTAGAGCAGTGGGGTAGAACCTTTTTTTCTGCCAAAGGTCATTTGGATACTCAAAACATCATTGGCAGCCCAAATTGTCAAATTAAAAATCATCCTTCGATATTTGGCCAAGCCTTTAATTAACTCCTCATGTGATGATTGGAACTGTTTTTCTGTGGTGAAGTGTTGTATTACAGATGTTAGTGTTGTACTACACAGACATGGCAACATCCACTTCCAGCAGGAGCACCCGGTCCTCCTCAGCTGCAGGTGTCCCATCTCAAGGAAATCTGACACCTCTGAATTGCCTGCAGGAGAAAGAGGGACTGCGTCACCTGACCTATCATGGGCTGTCAACATGAAGTGGGTGAGGTCTCTGAAGGCGGATAAGTCGCTGCTGAACCTGTACTTGGAGGAGGAGGTCACCACCTGGTACATGTCCAAGCTGTGCCTGGTCTATGACATCAAGCACGCCTACGTCTGAAAGCTGTTGGACCACACAGCCACAGAGAGGGCTTGCTGCAGTTGTAAAAGATCTGGGATGCAGAGAGTGACATCACCATCTCAGCCAGGGCTGCTAGAGCAAAGAGACGTGGTAACCTAGAGAAACATTTGTAAACAAGCAGGAGATAATAACTACTCTAACTTTGAAATGAAGCAAAATTAGAACAACAATGTATTTGATAATAAGTTGTTTTGATATGTAATTAGAGTTGGGCGAATTTCTAAAAAATTTTCGATCGGTCACTTCGCCGAATTTCCGACAAAATTTTAAATTTGGCCCCGAATTACTTGGCCCAAAAAATCGCTTTAAAAAGCAGCTTTTTCCCAGGCTCACAACCCTGCAGGGGCTGTAAAACGTTGTGCCAGTTTAAAAATTGGGGGGCTTGGTTTGGTCTTCATACAATGTTTTTTTTATATGACCCAGATGACGCCCGCCTTAGAATCGCTTCAAAAAAATTTCCCCGGGCACTTAAGAGGGAAAAAATCCCCAAAAAACTCAAGCGGGAATGTACCCTGAAAAAGTCTGCCAGCGAAAGCAAAAAAACAAGGTGAGAGTTTCAGGGGGAAAACTTAGTGAAGAGTGTGGAGGTGACGGCGGCAGCCACAGCACATGAGGTCGGCAGTGGCACAATGACATTTGGAGGTGGAAAAAAACACGGGGAACCACAGAGTGGCAAAATGACGATAGCGGAGGTCACGGCGGCTGCAGTATGATCAGGCAGGGCCAATGAATTTGGGGGGCAAACACGAGGAACCACAGAGTGGCACAAGATGAGAGCGGGGTCACGCGGCACAGCAGAGGTCAGGCGTAAGATAACGCGGGCAACACTGTTTGAAATCCCCGAAGTTTTCATCAAAACATACAACACAAGGTATATTCCCGTTGGGGAAATGACTCGTGCAATGCGAAATTGTAGCCTACCATAGTGATTTTGTAGATGAAGTAATGATATATGTTAGCAGGAGCTTACCAATAGGGGTTATCCATCATGGACCCCTCAATCGCAGCTTCTAATATTAGTCAACGAATATAAAAAGAAAAAAAAAAAGGGGAACACCTTCTCCATAAAAAGTCCAAATAATGCAAAGAGAGATAATACCAATTAATAATTATTCTTGTGCTGGGGTATATAATACACTGTATTTTCAAAAAATCAAAAAATATGGTTCTATAAAAATTTTCATATTTTCATACGAGGATCCAGTCTTGAATGAGATTTTATATCGGATGGTTTGCGAATTGTATCTCGCAAATCTAAATCTATTGGTAGCTTGTCTAGCCTCCCGAATTTCTAGTGTCACCAACAGCCCAATATAAGTCTAGTTGGTTAACAGTATAAGGTTTCTACAGATGTGGGTCGTACCCCTGTAGGGTCTGTGGTTTTGTTACCACAGGGAAGGTTAATTTTCATGATAAACAACATATCAAGGCCCTATAACATTCAAGTTACATTAATTGTAATTCCACACCAGGTGGTGTATTTGGCCAATTGCTCCGAGTGTAACTTCGGTATGTGGGTAGTCACCACTAGCATGGCTCATGACACGCAATTATCCTCGAACAATCCTCAATGAATATCCACTAACACATCTACACTGCATAGATCTATCTCTCATTAACATTTTAGAGATGTTCATGGAGGCAATTATGACAATTTTTCAGTTATGGGCATAGATAGAGTCAAGAAAACCTGGTCACGTGTGGTGACATTAATTCATACTTCTTCATCTGATAGAGAGCGATTTTTGGATTGTGTCCTTGGACACGGACCATGCTCCTGCTGGCCCTTATGCTCAAGAAAGATGGATGTTCACTATTAATGCATTTAGGTCCGTGGTCAAGATAGGGATGCTATTTGCGGTATGGATCACGTTTCCTTATTAGTTATCATGTTCTCTGGATTTTTCTATCTTTATGCTGTTCAATCATTTGCGGGCTGCCAAATATTTATTAGAATAGAAAAGGCAGTACACGAAACCACAGGAAATTTGGATTGATAAATTCAGTATATTACTATGTAAATGTATTGTACTCTTGTCCTTGCACTCAAGTTTTGGTTGTTTTCGATTTTATTTTTTGAGTTGTTTTTATTATTCTCGCCGTTTCCGCTCGCTCTCCTGTTTCCCCTTTCTTTGGACTACGCATGTTCGTTGCTCGGCTTGTTCCGGAGGGCGCCATAGGTTGCCATAACGGCGCATGCGTCAACTTCACTGGATACGTAACGAGGTGTCAGCTAGGGCCAGACAGGGACACCCACGTGTTTCCGGTGGCATTTCCGGAAGCGGTGCTTCCAACATGGGACGGAAGGAGCGGGCGCAAACAGGTGAGTGTAGTTTAAACGCGCTAACTTATAGGTAATTTAAGGGCTGCTTATATCAGTACCTACTTATGCCTTGATTAAGGGGTGGTTTTCAACCTGAAAACGCGTCGGGGTACCAACGGGTTCTCTTTTGTCTGTTTATGCTATTACGGGTTACCCTGCTTTTTATGGAATCATAATAAAGGCGATATCTTTTATTCACTGGCACCGCTGGATCATCCACTTCATGCCTCAGTGGCACAATGACACAGTGTGGAGGACATGGCAGCAGCCACAGCAGCAGCATGAGGTCAGACAGTGGCACAATGACACAGTGTGGATGTCACGGCAAAAGCAAAAGCCTGCAGCAGCATGAGGTCATTGAGTGGCACAATGACGAGTGTTGAGGTGGGTGCCAATACCAGTCCCTTGTTAAGATGGTGGTAGGACAGATGGAGAAACTGGCAGCTGATGTGGTGGCATAGGCGGGGTGGCGGCATCAGAATTGTGGACTGAGGCAGGCTAGTTTGACCCACAGGACTGACGCCTAAGGCATTGCGTGTGTGGAAATCCTGGCCAATCCACGCTGATTCTTCTTGACAATTGGTCAAGTCGTTCCATCATTTACCGGGGAAAAGCGGTCCTCCTTGGCGGTAACGATGGCCCCGCCGCACTGTTCACCCAGGGACAGCTTTTCCATATGCAAACTCAGGCAAGTTTCGGGCCACACATCCAGTTTGGCTGCAGTAGTCCAGGAGGATCTTCGAAATGAGGTGGAAGAGTGCTGTCCAAGTAGGCACAACCGTGGTTCAGGGACTGCTTCAGGTCCTGCTGATGCTGCTGCTGGCACCTGACTCACTCAACTAGGCGGGTGGAAGGAAGCTGCTCACAGTGACTCCGACTTAGGTTACTAACTGATGGAGCTGGTCCTGCTCTTACCCCCCCCCCAACCTTCCCCCACGCAGCCGCAGGCAGTCAGTACCCGTGAGCGCTGAGGAACCCCCCGGTCCATGCCCTACCCGTCAGAGGGAGCTCGCACGATGCCGCACATAGGCAGCAGCCATATGTTACGGAGGATTTTCCCTATTGATATTGAGTTTGTACTTCCCTCTCAATAGTGGAAACAAGGGCTCCCATTTGGGACTGGTAGCGAGGGTCCACTATTGGGTGGAGAGCAGAATCATCCCTACTGCCGGATGTTGACTAATTCGGCTGGGGGTCACTAGCACAGGAAAATAAGCTGCTGCGGGCCATCTTGCCACAAGCCTGACTCGAGGGGATCCCTGCCTCCATTTCCACTGTATTACTGACCACGGTGCTTGGGGGTTCATCTGACCTCGTCTTCCTATCTCCCATCCACCTCCTCCAGCTTGCTCCCTGCTCCTCCTCTCTTGTCACCCTGGGTAGAAAATCCACTCATTTCCACCAGACATTGGCTTCTGCTCCAATGTCCTCCTCCTCCTCCTCCATTTCAGTCCCCACCGGATCAATGTGGCCACGAGATGTAGTCACCACGTCTCCAGTCCCCTGCCCAGACAGATTTTTTCCAGCATATGTTCCAGGACATGAAGCAGTGGATGGATGTTATTAATCCCCGTCAGTCCTGGCGATGACAATATTAAACGTCGGCCTCCTCGGAATGGCCTAATACAAAGGCAGGTGTTAAGCATGACGCTGCCACTGGGCTGACAATCCAAAGTTACAACAGGGGAGTACTTCTGTCTGCCTGGATCATCAAAAAAATTCGTTAATGGCCTTATCTCTGTTCATACAGTCGGTCCAACATGTGCAGGCTGGAATTCCAGTGGGTGGAAATCATCGCCGTATCAGAGTGTGTTGGGGCCAGACGGGGGAGGGGGGGGGGGGGTGAGGGAGGAGGCGGGGGGGACCGTTCTGCCGCTGCAAATCCGAACAGAGGGTGTTTCTGGCTTTGTAAGAATGGATTCAATCTGAAAGCACACGTTTCCTGGCCATTTTCAGAATGTCTCTGAAGATCGGTGGAAGACTTCAAGGAAAACCTTTTCACAACCAGAATTGAATTCCCACGTGCGCCATAAGGGAGCATGGGACCATCCCTCATCAGTGCAGCGCGGACACCATGTTCCTCCCATTGTCCGTCTCCATGGTTCCGATTTGCAGGTTGGCTGCGGAGAAAGCCAACACATCGATTTCTATGCTGCATGTCACGAGCGTTCCTCCCTGTGTGACTTGTTCGCCGAGGCAAGACAGGTGTAGAACTGCGTGACACCGCGCTGCCCTTTACACATTGTGGAATGATGGAGCAGTACTTGTGGAGGATGAGATGGTGGTGGTGGTGGAAGAGGAGGGAGGCGGAAATTGGCGCAGGTGCTGCAGTTGACACGTGGAGGACGAAAGCGGAGTATCCTCATGTCTAAGTTGTTGGTGTACTGGGCTGGATTGACATTCACCCTAGTGGGCTGTAAAGGACATGTACTGGCCCTGACGTAGTTACATCTCAAGACCGTCCGCGAGCCGTGACACCTTGGAACAACAAACCGATAGTCAAGAATGACCCCACCTTCTGTTATACTTTTTTATGAAGTGCAGGTACAGCCTTCTTTGGAAAAGAAATTACGGATTGGAAACTCTCCATCTCGGCTCGCGAACAAGCCATTAGTTCTCTGAAAGGTGCACGGAGTCCCAACATTTGGAATGGGGGGACTGCCAGTACCAACAATTGGACAGGTGCCACGGTCAGCTGCTGCACCTTAGGATGGGTGGACGGCATACTGTTGTCTCTTTGCAACTCGCCTCGCTGAACGACTGCTGGCGCCCCAATGAGTAGCGTGGATGCGGAGCATAGATTGGACCGGGAGATAGATATCAAAGAGAACAGACCTTCTGCAGAGGTGGTGGGAGCCTTGATGGTGGACATGGCATGCATGCCACTGGGCGCTGCTTTTTACTGCTGCTGTTGCTGCTCGGCCAAGCAGGATGGACACCACTTTCTGAGCACTCGTTTATCCCTGGGCCACAGGTTGGTGAGCCTGCCACCTGTGTTGACGCATGCGGACGTTCCGCCCCCCGCCTCCCCCACGCGGTCTCGGGGGTGCCAACGTTAGGCTCCATGGCCACAGCTTCACTTTTGCCCACTAGATTTACATATACCCATATTTCGGTCTCCGGTGTCTTAGCAAAGATCTGCCACACCGCCGGAGTATCGGATTTTACTGCCAACGCTCTGCAATGTGTGACACTGCCGCCGCTGCCTCGACTGAGCCCCTGTTACTGCTATTTCTTGGACCTGCGGAAGCGGGTTTTTTACCCCAGTGGTCCGATTGGCTCCCGACCTCACACTGCTGCTCTCCTGCTGACTACGCCACACGACCCACTTGCTGGCTGCGCTGCTGCCTGACGCCCAAGCTTACGCCCTCTGCTTCTGACGATGATGAAGCCTTGCCTCACCCGGCTCCCAAAGTGATAGGTCGGATACTCATCATCTATTTGTGTTTCATCGTCACTGCTGTCCTCATCACCGGTACTTGGTTTGATGAGGCTGGCCTCTCACACATGTCCCCTCCCATGACACTCTCCACATCTACTACTTAGCCGACTCTACTGCAAGAAGCAGGCGTTATTGGCCACATTTCTTCGCTGCCATGAAGCTGCTGATGCCTCCTCAAATTGTTCATCACGCTATATATGTGGCGTGAGACCTGACCACATAGTAGATCTCTGGATGAGGGGACCGGTGGGACAGGAAGGGGGGCGGGATGAGGGACAGGTGAGGGACGCATGACCCGCTCCCGAGGCCATGCCAACTAATGGTTGTGTCTGTGGTTCCCACCGACTCTTGGCTGGGGTTGTCAGATGTCATATGGGAGGAAGAGGATGACCTAAGTCAATCTTCAAGAACCCTTGGGTTGCTGAACTACACCACGGCCGCTAGATGACTGCGGCAGTTGTGTCCCTCAACGAGTGACCCTGCTGAGACGTCCCCTTCTGTCGCTGCTCCTGGGCCGTTCCAGGAATGTTTGTGCCACCTGCCCACTCGCAGGTGGCAGAGCCTGCCAACTCTACTGTCCTGACTTCTGTTTGTTCCTAAAATGTTACAGACACTGTTTGATGATGATATCTGTTATGATACCAAATTATTACACCCTGTTTTTTGACTCCAAATGAAAGCCTGTAACAAGCTTGAGGTAACCTGCGATATCAAACTTGCGCTCACAAACATGGCCTGGAAAAAATTTACTTGTATGTTGTCGTTTTAAAAACACTGTGTGTTTTACTCAAATGAAAAGCACAAAACAGGCTTACATTAATCCTTTAGCGACAATGAATTAGGCTACAGGAAAAATGGTATATATTTTGGCGTTGGAATATGACGGGTTATTTTTGTCAGCACACCCTGCAAAAAACAAACGACTTAATTAAACTCCCTGGAGTGAATTTTTGCGCCAAAGAATTGAGCCCACACAAAAATAGTAGCCTTCTGTAGCGTGTTTACAATGGCGTCCTGTTTTTCTACGCACAACAACAAGGGAGATTCCAGTTGTAATTAACCTATTGCTTGTGAACTTAGGCTACAGAAAAAATTTATAAATTTTGGGCTTGAAAAACGACGGTTTATTTTTGTGGCCACCAGCACACAGCATACAACGCTTATTTAACCCCTGATGTTAAATTCTGCGCCACCAAGAATTGAAGCGCTTAAACTAGTAGACTTTGAGCGTGTTATTCAATTCGCGTCAGTTTCTACTGCCAACCAACAAGTGATACTAGTTGTTATTAAACTCTTTGCGTTGTGAATTAGGCTACAGGAAAAATTTATATATATATCGGCGTTGAAATAAAAGCACGGTCTTTTGGGCGTCACGCCCACCAGCAATACAACGCTTAATTACAACCCTGGATGTAAATTGAGCAAAAGAATGAGCAGCACAAACTAGATAGCTTTGTAGCCGTTTTACAATTGCCGTGTTTTCTACGCCAACACAACTAGACTGATACAGTTGTAAATTAACCTTTGCTTGTGAATTAGGCATACAGGTAAAAAATTTTTATATTTGCGTTGAAAAAAGACGGTTTATTTTTGTCCCTGCACATCCAGCTAACAAAGGCTTAATTAACCACTGGATGTAATATTGCGCCAAAGAATTGAGCCCCACAAAATAGTAGCATTTGTAGCGTGTTACAATTGCATGTTTTCTACGCCACACAACATCAGAGATACAGTTGTAATTAACCTTTGCATTGTGAACATAGGCTACAGGAAAAACCATGTAACTCATATTTTGGCTTTGAAAAAAAAAAATGACGGTTTCTTGGGGTTCAGCCCACCAAGCAAAACAACGACATTAAATTAAACCCTGGATGTCAAATTGCCGCAATAGAATTGAGCATGCCAAAACATGATGTGTGAATTTGTATTGTAAAATAGACGCTGTTTCTTTAAATGAATACAACAGGAAAATGGCTTAGATCCCACTTGGATATTGAATTGGTATATGCGAAGCGAAGTGGACGCAACATGGATTTCAGATCCAATACCCCAAAAAAAATTAGAAATAGTACATGAAGTGAACAATCTATGAGACAAGCCGGAGACTCCCCCAACAGATTCGCTATATAAAAATTCAATTCTCAGTAAGAGCTATCAGGCCGCGGCTGCACCTTCCATGATGAGCACAGCGCACGTCAGAGGAGTCGTTGAGCAGCACAGGGTCCGCGACCGGACTTAATCGGCGGTGACGTCACAGAATCCCGCCAGTCTCTGATTGGCTTCACCTATGCACATGTCATTGAGGCTATGCCCTTATTCCTCCCAGTGTGCTTGCCCTTGTAGCGGAATCGTGCTCGCGCCATTTTATCAATCAATAGCACACTCGTTCACCGAAGTACCATAAAGTTCAACTTCGTCTCCCGAACCGAAGTTTTGCCTGAAATTTCTCAATCGAATTCCAACTTCGTCCTAGAATCCGAATTCGCCATCTCTAATGCTAATCAATGAGTTGGGAAAAATGTACAGAAATAAACATGAGTTTCTAAGTACACATTTTTATCAAACTGTATACACCTTCTTGCCACTTCATGTTAACCACTTTCAACTGGGTGCTTATGACTATAGGCGAAACACTGACAACATAAATGTCCACATGGTAGAGGGGGACTTACCCAGTAACCCAACACCACCCCTGATGTCACAAAACCCCACAAGAAAAACATCACAAAAATAATTATCACAACCAAGTGAGTGGGTACCAAAAACTCTTCTTTGTACCTTACCTTATGGAAAAGTTTCTAGCTTGGCTTAAATCCCCAGTCATATATCCAGACTCTTTAATAGGATGCATTTGTCTGAGAGGCAAGCTACCTCTAATTGGTGGCACTAAAAAGAGAGAGGGGTTTTCCTTCTACAGGAAAAGTCACGCCAATACCTTGATGGTGCTTGCCACATTCTCATGCATGGTCGGCTTGCAGCTAGCTGAGAGCATACCTTTGCACTAGACTTTACTTTGTGGGAACACCCCTTTAAGTAAATACTTGCATTCTTCATAAAATAATTCCAGAGCAACCTTTATGTTGTGCTGTTCCCTTGTTATGCCTCTTAGAAGTTTATAAATACATTGACAACTGGGTGCTATCAGTTGGGGCTGTATTCCTACATCTTCTGACACTATCCAAACAGTGGTGACATAGTGTAGGGACACACCCCTTTACCAAGGAGAATGGGAAGGCCCAGTTGTCAATTTCTAGGAGGAATAACAGAGAAACAGCATAACACAGAGGGAGACATGTATGATAACAGACTTGCCAAAGTGAATTTTCGTTTCTGTTTTTAGTACAAAATGCACCTGAATCTATGAAAGTGGCTTTTATGTGCTCATAAATGACGTCTAAAGTTTGACGCACCTCACCTGTGTGTTTGACACATTATGGAACTTTGACACATTACCAATGCGCCAAACATGTGCTATAGATAGGCTAGGTATTTATAAGAAAGTATTAGAAATCACCATGTCAGTTGATTGTAAACTATTGGTAGGACTTGCCTTGGTGGGACTAAAGGTCCCTGAATTGACCGGGGGGGGGGAGGGAGAGGTTGGGTTGTGGGTTGTTGTTTGCGTGTCGTGTGATGTGCACGTAATTTTGGTTGGGTTTCTAGTCGTATAATTGCAAGAAGCGTGTTATTGGGAGGGATGCCGGGTTGTTCGTGGTATTCTTATTCTGAGATTTTGGATGGAGATATTGATGGTGGGCGGGTTATAGTTGGATGTTTTTCGATGTCAGACGAGGGAAGGGGTGTTGTGTTTGTTTTTTTTTTCTTGCTATGGAGAAAGTGGAGAGGACTGGGGTTTTGTATTGGAAAGGGTAGTTAGCTGTTTGGGGGGGGGGGGGTAGTTTGTTAGGGGGGGGATGGTGTGATTTGGGTTATGATTTTTTTTTGGGGTGGGGATTTGCTTTTTACATTTACATTTTATATAGTTGTACTAATTATCCAGAATAGTAGCTTTTTATTTATTTTAGTACTGGTTGCTGAGTTGAGAAAGAATGGATAGGACTATTTTCTTGCCTCATTGGGATAATGTAGCACCCAAACTTCATACTCCTTCAATCTGACTGCAGAACCATCATTAAAATTAGATGTCTGCCTGTTCCTGCCAGTAAGCGCCTAGTTTTGACGAGCCACTATTCATGAATATGTTAACCTAGTTGTTGAATGTTGGCTGAACGCGAGAAATGCCCCTACAATGCCCCCCACATGTTTGGCACATTAGAAAATGTTGAGTCTGTCGAATAATGCAACAAACATATTCCTTTGATGCGCCAAACATCACGTACCACTCACTTTTGGAGCATTTTACACCAGAAAAGGGTGAAAAACCCTTTCATACGTGCCGCCCAGAGTTCCAAGAAAGAAACAAGCATTTGCTAATATACACAAGTCAGGACAGTTGGGGAATTCCACAGAATGACTTAAAATCTGAAATAATTTTATTCACTGGCAACATTCAGAAATCTGGAAAATAGTGAGGTATCAAAAAAGTAAATGAAAAACTTTTTCATGTAATAAATGTTATTTACATATAGTTGGAACGCTCTTAATATTCTAGATAAATCACATCTAATTAAACTATACAGAGACTACGTGTACAATCCAAGTATGGCAAACCTACAAAAGACCTAAGTAACCACAACAAATCCTGCCAGTTCTTGCATACACAAAGGAAATTATAAAATGTGCTAATCTAATAATGGTAATCTTGATCCAAGTTCCTCATTACATCCTGTTCATTTAAAGAGAAAATGTTGTACACAAAGCCGCCCCAACAGAATGTTTATACTTTGTGAGAAATAACAGATGCCTCTAATTTCAGACATCAGATACAAGTAGAAGGTTTTGGCAACAGAAACAAGTTTAGCCCCTAAGCACACAAGGCCATTTCCAAACACCATATGGTCCTTCACCTGTTTCCTCTTCTGGAATGAGTTCAGGTGTTTTTATTTTTATTTTTAAAAATACTCAGACATATATAACACAAGAGAATAAATTATCAGCCAGGACTACTTTTGGTTTGCTATTTGTCACTGTTTTGAGAATGATTAACCTAGATTTTCAGTCTGTTAACTAAAACCAGATAGTGAAACATATCCTTTTTTCTTATCTGCTTTTATTTTCTTATTGTAGAATTTTTCATTGTATTTTATGCAAATCATTATGAGAGCAACCATCTTGCCCGAGCTGCTTCTCTGCACTCGGAACAGCAGTTTATAGATTTGCTGTATGGCAGACACCTGAATATAGGAAACCAATGTCTGTATGTAGAGCTGGAGCCAACAATTTCCCTCTGTAGGTGGCACCAGATAGACAGGAGAAAACACAGGAAGAGAAGAAAGCCGGGAAACTGTGGGGGAGGATTCAGTGTGAGGAGAGCATTAGAGAGCAGAAGGTTGGAAGTTGGAGAGATGGGTGCCCAGTTTGGCAAGATATTGATTCATGTCAGATACTGTGATAGATGCTGAGAGATACCTATACTGGGGACTAGAAGGAGAAGATAAGATATAGGAGACATGTATGAAAGGGTTTGTCACTCTTTTTCTGGCATACAATGCACCTAACTGAGCCGGTTACGATGTCTAATGCGGCTATGGTAGAAGGGCTGTTCAGGGGGCATTCTGGGGGCGTTATGGAGGTGTGTCGCACCATATTCGTAAGATTAGACACATATATGAATATGGTTCGGCAAAACTAGGCGCCTTACTGCTCCGACAGGCAGATCTATTTCAATGTGGTCTGCCTGAGCCTGAGGAGTCGAAGTGAAGCTAGATTTGCTGTAAGGGGCAAAAATGTCCTATGTTTCTCAACTTACACCAGTACAATAATAAAAAGTAATTCATTATAAAGATCAAACTGTATAAATTTTAATTATTTAAATTTAATGAAAAATGTTATCATATAAAATTAATATAAAAATATATAATATCCCCAACATTTAGAAATATCTCCTATAAAATGTATTTAAAAATCATAGAATCTTAAACTAATTTTACATTACATAACCCACTGATTATGTTGTTCAGATTTTGAAAATTTTAATTTTGACTACATTAAATATGAAATGTGTTTTTGCTGCTCTCACCCTTTATTCCACATATGGCAAGAGCCAGCACAGCACAGGTATTGCTGGGACCTGTGGTCCTCCAAGCAGGATCAGTACCATAGTACCACTGACATGCTATTCTAATGACTTTTCTCTTATTTCCAGCCTATTTATAGCCTTACATGTTTGGCGCATTACTAATACACCTAAGTTCCATAATGCGCCTAACACATAGGTGAGACACGACGAACTTTACACAACATTTATGAACGCACAAAAACTACTTTCAGGAGCATTGTACACTGAAAATGAGACTCGACTATTCACTTCTATGCGCTTTCCTTCATACAAGTCGACCTATGTGTGGATGGAGAGATATACTTCCCTCCCACAGATGTGCCACCGAAGATCGTGTCAGAGAGACCTTAGTGTCCCCAGAAAGGCAAAAGACTGTGTGTTAGACTCGAAATATAGTAAATGTTAAAGACATTTGTTCCTGGAAAAATGTTATTAACTTTTGAAAAGACGCTGCACATTGGTTGTTACAGTACATTGCGAAAGTATTTGGCCCCCTTTTCAACCTTTTGCCACATTTCAGGCTTCAAACATAAAGATATAAAATTTAAATTTTTTTTGTGAAGAATCAACAACAAGTGGGACACAATTGTGAAGTGGAACAAAATTTATTGGATATTTTAAACTTTTGTAAAAAATAAAAAACTGAAAAGTGGGGTGTGCAATATTATTCGACCCCTTTACTTTCAGTGCAGCAAACTCACTCCAGAAGTTCAGGGAGGATCTCTGAATGATCCAATGTTGTCCTAAATGACTGATGATGATAAACATAATCCACCTGTGTGTAATCAAGTCTCCGTATACATGCACCTGCTCTGTGATAGTCTCAGGGTTCTGTTTAAAGAGCAGAGAGCATCATGAAGACCAAGGAACACAACCAGGCAGGTCCGTGATACTGTTGTGGAGAAGTTTAAAGTTGGATTTAGATACAAAAAGATTTCACAAACTTTAAACATCCCAAGGAGCACTGTGCAAGAGATCATATTGAAATGGAAGGAGTATCAGACCACTGCAAATCTACCCGGCCGTCCCACTAAACTGTCCTGTCACACAAGGAGAAGACTGATCAGAGATGCAGCCAAGAGGCCCATGATCACTCTGGATGAACTGCAGAGATCTACAGCTGAGGTGGGACAGTCTGTCCATAAGACAACAGTCGTACACTGCAAAAATCTGGCCTTTATGGAAGAGTGGCAAGAAGAAGCCATTTCTCAAAGATATCCATAAAACGTCTTGTTTAAAGTTTGCCACAAGCCACCCGGGAGACACCAAACATGTGGAAGAAGGGGCTCTGCTCAGATGAAACCAAAATCCAACTTTTCAGCCACAATGCAAAACGATATGTTTGGTGTAAAAGCAACACAGCTCATCCCCCTGAACACAACATCCCCACTGTCAAACATGGTGGTGGCAGCATCATGGTTTGGGCTTTTCTTCAGCAGGGACAGGGAAGATGGCTAAAATTGATGGGAAGATGGATGGAGCCAAATACAGGACCATTCTGGAAGAAAACCTGTTGGAGTCTGCAAACGACCTGAGACTGGGACGGGGATTTATCTTCCAACAAGACAATGATCCCAAACATAAAGCAAAATCTACAATATAAGGTTAACAAATAAACGTCTCCAGGTGTTAGAATGGCCAAGTCACAGTCCAGACCTGAATCCAATAGAGAATCTGTGGAAAGAGCTGAAAACTGCTGTTCACAAACGCTCTCCATCCAACCTCACTGAGCTCCAGCTGTTCACAAATGTTCTCCATCCAACCTCACTGAGCCCCGGCTGCTTACAAATGCTCTCCATCCAACCTCACTGAGCTCCAGCTGTTCACAAACGCTCTCCATCCAACCTCACGGAGCTCCAGCTGTTCACAAACGCTCTCCATCCAACCTCACTGAGCTCCAGCTGTTTTCCAAAGAAGAATGGGCAAGAATTTCAGTCCGATGTGCAAAACTGATAGAGACATACCCCAAACGACTTGCAGCTGTAATCACAGCAAAAGGTGGCGCTACAAAGTATCAAGGGGGTCGAATAATTTTGTACACCCCACTTTTCAGTTTTTTATTTTTTACAAAAGTTTAAAATATCCAATAAATTTCGTTCCACTTCACAATTGTGTCCGACTTGTTGTTGATTCTTCACAAAAAAATTTCAATTTTATATCTTTATGTTTGAAGCCTGAAATGTGGCAAAAGGTTGAAAAGTTCAAGTGGGCCGAATACTTTCACAAAGGCACTGTACATGTAAATGACCTATTGACTATGTGAGTGCATTGTAGGCATGCTCTGTAACCAGTGTAGAGGTGGATATAAGCCGTATATTTCACCTACTGTTAATGATGTTATCTGCCTCCAGCTTAATAATAAAGGTGTTATAATTCTGTCTGCAATAAGAATGAGGAGACTGCTGAGAAGTGATCTCAGTAATCAGTGTGAAAGCTGCAATGTTTTAGTTTTATGCTTTAGAAATTAAAATTATTTATTAAAGAAAAATATCACCAATTGAAATTGAATAAATTAACATAAAAACTTGATTTAAGCAACAATTTTTTTCTGATGATAAATTCCCTTCCAAATCTCATTTTCTTTAATTCAACTGTACAATCAATAACATGATGCGTTGGATAATTCCATTTGGAGTTGAGTCTCATATTTGCAGAACAAAGAGGCTAAATCTCATTAGGATGCATACACATATTTCACAGTAGTCCTATCACAATCTAATTGATAATACTATTGAAAATAAAACAAAGAATATTAACAATGTAACCTATTAGATTTTTTGGGCATAAATTAAAAGTACAAATACACCATAGTATACGTGACAAAAATCTGAAGTGTACTTTGGGATTTTTGCTGTGTATTATCACCTCTATTGCCATGGATTTATCCATGGTTTTTGATGTGTATGAAACCGGTTAACGAGACTAATCAGTGTCCTGGCAAAGCAGCACATAGTTTCCAAGCAGAACATTCATGGAAACTGCATCAAAAGCAAATGTAGGCAAAGGTAAATAAAGACTTTTACCAAATACATTGCTGTTCTAATTTTACTTCCCTTCAAAGCTACAGCAGACCTTAATTATTGCTTGTGCATGCAGGCTTCCCTGGATAACCTCCGCTCTACTGTTATTGCTCCAGTTGCTGATCATTGTGATGCCACTCCCTGCTGTATCTTATCAGCAGCAGAGGAGCTTGTTTAACTATGTTACTGACAAAAGTTAACACTTTAGAGCTCTGTATCCTCCTTCCTTACTGTTTAAACTCTTTTATTAGCAATATTCCTGTAACAGACGCAATTAAGAGTAGCCGAGTTGATATGCCAATCGTTGCTGTAGAACCACTCAAATCATGACCAGGAAGTGGAAGCATGATGCTGGCTGTGAAAAGCAGGTTCTAGAAAACTGGGTGAAGAGAACACCCCTTTAACTGAGATATCCTGAGGTATACCACAGTGGAACCAGAGGACCATTTATATACATTTATATATTTTTGTATATCTTTTTTATGTTACCTTGCAATCTGCAAGGTAACCTGGAGACCTACAATGCCTTGGCAGTCTTTTGGTCACTTCACGTCTGAAAAAGTAAGAGTTAAAAGTGATCACAAATTTACATGTATCTCAAAATGGTACCAATAAAAATTATCAACCCTCACTCAGGTCCATAGGTGTAAAAACAAAAAAAAGTGATTAGTCACAGAAAATGGCCCTGAAACACAAAGCTAAAAAATAAAGAATGTTTTAATTTTTTTAAAAGTACTAAAACACAGCAAAACTTTTTAATTTGGTATCAGTGGAACCAAACTATCCTGCAAAATACAGTTAACATGACAACTATACTGAAAGTTTAACTTCATAAAAACAAAACCCCTGCAAAAAATGTCGCAATTGTATATTTCTTTTACATTCTACCCCACTTCACATTCACCTCACCACTATTTACAAAGTACCACCATTATGTATCTCTAACAATAAAGCTTTAAGATTCATTAGCTCAGGCGCAATCTAACAGACAGTAAGAAGCTGATGTTCAGAGCTTGTTCACACAGTGCATTTTGGCACAGAATTTCTTGCGCAATAGGAATCCTCATCATTCTCTTCTCACTTGCATTTTTCCCCATGTGAAATTAACATTAAGAATATCACTTCTTCATGTGTGAAGTTAATATGGCGTTAAAAATCTGCATGCAATCCGTGTGTCCTTATTTGAAGTGGATTGCATATGGATTCCATGAAGATTTTTCAAAATACGCCTGGTTAATAAACTCAAGGGTGAAGTGGACCCCATTAGCTACTGGGCCTGTGTGCAACAGTACAGAAAGTGCATATGGTATATCCAGATTGGCTGTGCCTACTGCTACACCCAAAGGTTATGTTCAAATATGCAATAAGTGTTAATTATGTGTAGGGTGTGAGACCACCCTACAAGTGGTCTAATATATGTGTTCAGTGTATATAGTGTATATGTTGATGATGTTGACTGTGTATGACAATACACTCTTATCTGGTACTGGTACTGTCAGGGCTAGGCTGTGCTCAGGCTGCAGGGATCTATAGGCTGCAGCAGCTGATCAGCGACCCCACCCTGATACACTTGCTGCTGACAGCTCTGTGAGTGACAGACGCCCAGCCACTCCTGACAGGGGGCGTGTCACACCAGCCAATGGGAGGACCCGGAGGCCGCTCCAATCAGCTACAGGGGCGGTATCCAGGAATCCCATTTAAACTCCCTGAAGGCTGAGTGCAGCGCCTGTGATATTCCTGGCGACCTTGTTACTTGTTCTTGTGTTTGCTTATCCATATACCTGACACTGGCCTGTTCTCCTGACTTCGGCTTGTCTCCTGTTTTTGTACCTCGCTCTTTTTGTACCTCGCGCTTTTGACCTCAGCTTGTTTACATTTATCCCTCTGGTTCTGATTTGTGGCTTGGCGTTCCTGATTTGGTATTGACCCGGACTGTCTGACTATTCTACTTCCTGACGGCCTCAGCACTTAGGCAGAGCAGGGACTGTTGCCCAGTTGTCGTCTGCCGCCTAGGGCAGCATGTCAAGTAGGCAGGGACAGTGGGCTGGGTTCCAGTCAGGGCTCACTGTATCTCCCTTGACGTGACAGGTACCTTCATCACAATGGGAAAGAGAGATGCCAGGGGATCTTGGGATAAAGAAAGGATGGACTGCCATTAGTGATCAGGCACTTCTATGGTTTATTGTTGTTTAGAAAGGATCCTGTTACAGATTGCAGTTCCAGCAATAGGGGTCACCCACACACCTGCCGGCAGTGAAGTAGAACAGTCAAAGGCTGAACATCAGCCAAGAACACCCACAAAATCACAGGCACAGAGAGAGAGAGGAAGAAAGGGTGAACAGAGAGTAATAGAGACAGAGAGAGAGAAAGAGACCTTATAGGAATCTGTCTGGAAGGAGAAAAGTGAAAGGGCCGGAAGGCCTGAGGCCTATAGCATGACTCCAAGAAAGGCATCTAGAGCAGCAAGTGAAGCCACTTAATGGCAGGGAAATTCCTGAAGTGGCAATGGCGGGACTGAAGAGAATCTTCCTAAATACGTGAATATGTCTATAATGAGATATAACCTGTTATGTGATGACTTAAGAGAAGCACCGTCAGCAAAGTCTGTTAATACTCCAAATGCTGAAGGGTCTTTATGCTTACTTCCTTGCTGGCTCATTGCACATCCCAACACATTAGTGATAGGTCGTGTAGCATTCATCTCTGCACACCTGCTATCTAGGTGAGCCTGCCTCACAAGCACCTATCACCAGCACCTCAAACATGTATCTAAGTACTGTATGTTCACACAATCTTTATCAATGAAGATAGATCCGCACTGGGTTGGATAAAATTCTTCAATGCTTTAAATTTAATCCAAACACGAGAAAGTGGACATCACACGACAAGAAGCTTGCAAGGATAACAACCAACGCGTTTCGATCTTAGAGATCTTAATCATGGTTCAACATTATACAACGTGACTAGATTTATATAACCCCGTCAATACTCTACGTCATCCTTAAATAACTTTATAAAGTTATAAAGTTTATTTAAGGATGACGTAGAGTATGACGGGGTATATAAATCTAGTCACGTTGTATAATGTTTGAACCATGATTAAGATCGTCTAAGATCGAAACGCGTTGGTTGTTATCCTTGCAAGCTTCTTGTCGTGTGATGTCCACTTTCTCGTGTTTGGATTAATAAAGCATTGAAGAATTTTATCCAACCCAGTGCGGATCTATTTCCATTGATAAAGATTCTGTCTCAGCTGCTTGGGATCCTGCACGGGAGCGGTGAGCTGTTTCCTTTCCATGTTTTACTGTATGTTCACACAAAGGATTTGGACGCTGACTCAAAATCAGCGTCCAATCTGAATGCAATCCAACTTACATTGTTTGCTCTGAAAAATCAGTGTCGCTGCTCACACAACTCTGATTTTCCTTGGCACTGTTTTCTTCAGTGCTAAAAAAGGATTGACGTGTCAATTCTTGAGGCGGATTCCACATTTCACATTATAATACAAAGGAGGCTGAAAATCTTCCTCTCAAAATCTGCGTCAAGTCCTTGTCTGAAATCTGTGCTTACAGGCACAGATTTTCTTACAAGGATTCAACACTGAAATTTTCAGCATCCAAATCCGTCATCTCAACATATCCTTAGTGGCTCTATCTATGTTTGGTCTCTTAGTGATCTCATTTTATTGGCCACTGCCTTTTCTCTCCTTTAGCTGGAAGGATTCAAAGCTGCTGCTCTGCCCAGGAGTGGTTATAGGAAGCACAGGGCCCATGTGTAGTAGTAACATATGGGCCCCTTGTTCCATAATAGCGCAGCATAGAAGCATCCCTATTGTGTGTCTCTCTCACAACCAAGCTTTATAATTCATTAGCTCACATACTTACATGCAATATGATAGTAGAAGAGTGAAGAAATCAGGCGATACCTTTTTCAGGCTAACTGAGTATATTTGATGGTGAGCTTTCGAAAAAATCTAGCCCCCTTTCTCAAAACATGATGTTATACAAGAAACTGAAAATTTACAGACTTTTTATACACAAAAGACATGAACCTTCAAAGGGTCCTAGAATTCTTAAAAATAACAAAATGCAGTAAAAGCAGAGAAGTCATTTACAACAGGTCAAGAAATCAACTATCTGGAAACTTGTGAGGCATGACGGAGGGGTCAGTAATTCTGCATCTTATCTCGTAGCTATCAGGTGTAATTTGTGGCCATCACAGTTCACACATAGTTCGACATAAAGCTGGCATGAATATGACAGTAAGAGGCTATTTTTAAGGATGCCATGGGTCCCCATTACCTACTAGGCCCATGTGTTACTGCACAAGATGCACATATGAATACGCTGACTGGCTCTGCTACCCCTTTAGTCATAACATCTAGTTATGTGTTATTTGTGTATGTCAGTGGTTCTATCTCTTTTAGTGATATTTTCCATCTTGAGCTCATTAATGGTAGTCTGCTTGGTTGTAAAGCACTGCTCGTACTGGTGTCAAAGATTATGTGTATTACAGATCTGTAGCAGCTATGATGGTTTAAACTTCAAATCCTAACGGACCTCAGTAAGTCTAATGGGGTCCGTTATGTTTGTATTATTTTTGATAGCTAGAAGAGTGTTTTATACTGCAATGTTCTTACTGTCAAAAATACTTTAAGTCCTGATGGAATCCCTGAAAGCCAGTTTGAAGAGAGACTAAATTGTGTAAAACATGACAATTCCATGAATTAGGAAAAGGTAGAGGTAATTTCAATAATTCAGCCTTCATATGTAATTCATTTGACTAAGATAAATGTCTGCCATTTTTGCAAATCGCTATTGATTGGCATCAAACAGGAGGAGTGCTGATTTCAGACCAGTTCCTGTTGTATAATCACATTCTGCTGTGAGGTTTGGAGCCGGGATTATTCTGTGTACAAAGTCTTACTGCAGGTTTAGGTCAAAAGTTAGATTGCTAAGGAAGTGTAACAAAAATAGAAGCTAATGATGATTTGCTTATTTGTTAAAATCTTACCAAATAATAACGTGGAAGTGGACAGTTTAGAAAATGAAAAGAAAATCTATTTAGTTTCTTTTAGACTATTAAAATCGAATACTAAACCCTTATCCATTCATGCATTTGGATGTACCTGTATGTTAAAGTGGCATGAGGGGCGAATGGAGCGGGCTCACATGCTGAGCCCACTCCATACACAGACTCTGTTAATTACAGCTGGCCACTGCCAGTAACAGCAGGGAACAGAGTTGGTTCCGATCCCTACTATTAACACTTTAGATGCTGCGTCAATCACGGGCACTGTGTCTGAATGCACACCATTTCTCTTTCTGATCATGGGACCCTAGGGGGACTCATTGTTAGGGTATGTTCATATGGCAAATTGCAGCGTGCACAGATTGGGCTGTAGTACGCTGTTTTGCCCCCCTTAAAAAATTTACACTGCTAGCGCTACTTTTCAAACACGCAAATGGCCCCCAGGCAGCTTCTCCTCTTTTTTTTATTTTTTTCAGCATATTCACCGAAAAGTACAGCACAGTAAAAAAATCCAAGAAATACAAATTGTTTTGAAGACGATGTTTTTTGATACAGAATGAGGGCTGGACTTGTCAAACGAGTTTACTGTATTTACGGGGCATTCTTCAGAGAAAGTAAGCCCTGCAAATAATTACCCCCCCTTTTGCCATTTTACAAATAAAAAACAAAAACGTTACATATAATTGGTATCACCGCATTCATAAAAGTCTGATCTATGAAAATATATCATCATTTATCCCATAAACTCAACACTGTAGAAGTAAAAAATGTAAATGCCAAAATTGTGGGTTTTTCGTCATTTCAAGTCCCCCAAAAATTGGAACACAAAGTGATCAAAATCTTGCATGTATCCTAAAATTTTACCAATAAAAACTACATTTCAGTCACAAAATATGAGCCCCCACTCAGGTCCATAGACTAAAAAACAAAGCCTTAGATTAGCTTAGATGAAATAAATAGCAGATGTCAAAAAGTATATAGATGGAGGGCAGGGGATGGACACGTGTCCCAACGCATGTTTTGCCTTGCATTTCGTCCGGGGGTCTTTTCATGTTTTAGTCGAACATTTTTTGTGTGGTTTTCTTTGTAAATTATTAGTGTTAGTACTCGCAAGAAATGAGGAGCCTTGACAAGGCTTGCGAGCTTGCGTATTTGGGGCCCTGGTACCATCTAATACCTCATATTTAACATTTTTCCAATATGACATTTTTTACCTGCCCAAAAGTGCTGGGGAGCTAAGGGTGACTATGTTTTGTGTTGGATACCAAGAAGTGCTGGGCAGCCGCCTAATCTGTTGTATGGGCGTCACTAAGAGGCTATAAGCCAGCATGGTGCACCACACGTTTGCACCCTTATGTATTGCTTTATCTATGTGCAATTGTAGTACCGGCAGCCACTCCCCTCATGCCCTGAGGATATGTGAGTGGTTGTTTAATGGATATTTCTGCATTTCTGCAGTCTCTCCATGCATTATACTGTGGTTTTTCTGCATACTGGTGTGAACAGGTACCAAGCTAATGTGCAGTCTGTATCATTTAAGTGTTCCCTTAGCTGTGGGATCTTTGAGTTGTTATTCCACAATCAGCTGCACCTGTCAGCTTTTTTTTCCCCAGGAGCATATAAAGCTAGAGATGCCTGTTTCTGGGCCCAGTTTAGTCCAGCCATTGAGCTTTGAACAAGGCCCAAAATGGTGGTGTTTTCAGTCACACATAGAATTTGTTTTGGGTTCCCCAGTACATTATGGGCGACATGTATGAAATTTGGCATTAACACGCCAAATTTCATGCGCCTAACATTAGTGTAGAATGCCCCTGATTTATGAACCTGCTCTACAGCTGGTTCATAAATCAGGCACATTCTAGCACTCGGGCAACAGTTCAGGATCAGGTATACCACTTTGAAAGGGTATCCCTTTTCCCAATGTAATGGCCACTTCCCCGCACCCCCCACCCCCCTCCCCCGAGATGGGCGCATGAAAAAAGCCCACAGGGCTGTGCGGAATTTTCGCAAAAGAGCCAGATATCTGGTGCACCCAAAAAAATTAAAAAAAAAAAAGTCCCCATAAGGGTTTATAGTCAACGACACCCTTGAAAGTACTTGTTGTCACAGGAAAAACAAGCCCAACTTATGACTCTTGAAAGTGGGGAAAAAAAAAAACTAAAACCAAAAATAATTGCACCTGAAGGGGTTACTGACCTATATGTATTGTAGAGAAGGGATTACTTAGGGGTAAAGCTATAAGAAAAATTGTGCTGGGTGTAGGGGGGGTGCCAGCATGGCCATTTAGATACAGGACTTCGGAAATTTACTGCACCTGTGGCCAGCCTGAAGGAAGGACTAGCTACTGATCTAAGTGTATCTGATAAAAAATATTTTCCATTTTAAGAGGGGAAAACAAGCATTTTTAATTTGCAACAAAAAACCCCGGGTTGCCTTTTAAAAAACCTGAAACCTATATAGTTTTGTCATGGTCCACTAGGTTGTCTTCCACTTCCCCATCCTCTATCAGGTCCCCTTTTATATACTGTACATTTGGTCGACAACTGATGGAAGTTGGTTTAAGAAAGGAATCATGTGCTTTTTTAGAGAGAAGGATCCTTCAGGATATGGCAGAAGACTCACTGCAGCCTGTGAAATGTATAGGCTTTGTGATTGCATACTATTGTGTATTAACTGGGGTCTGTTCCTTTATTGTGTGGAACTAAGTCACATGCAGTGTCAGAGAGTTTCTGGCTCGAACATGTGGGCCATTTTTTAATACTAAATTCAGGGGCCTTGACTAAAGTACAACCTATACTGCCTTGCAGAGAGTAGCATCGGTACATTGCAGTAATGGTGGATTGATTTCAGTGTTTTCAGTGTAATGCATTAGTGGCATAGCTATAGGGGTTGCAGCTGTTGCCCTTGCGACCAGACTCATGGACTTTTACCACATCTCTGCATTGCCGGATCACATAGAACCGCGATCAAACAATCCCCAAAACCCCTTTGCACAGGGGCAGGGGGGCTTAGGTAACGCCAGTATAGGCTAACGCCAAAGCTGGCCATTTCCCCCCTGGATGCCACCGCGCAGGTGGCACAAAGTAAAGACGCCACTACCTTTACTAAGTCATAAACCTCTGGCATCAGGCTTTAGGCTTAGGGCCTAGCAGTGGATCATAACAGCCCAAATATTATGGTCTACCCTTGTAATATAAAAAAACATTTATAGCAGCATTGAAGCCC
>JAODAL010039805.1:0-37618 GCA_025379985.1 Phyllomedusa bahiana
CGCTGTGCTGTCCACACCCGCCTTTGGTGATATAATTTAAAGGGGAAAAAGATCGTAAACGCTTTAAAAAAAAAAAAATAATTGAATAATTTATAGGAATCCATTCCCCTCAAATTGTGTTGTAAAAATTTTTGGACTGTCAAAGCATTGAGGCAAAAATAGATCTGGTCATAAAGCGGTTAAATTTCTAAAATGTCATCTTTCCGTCCCGTCCATTTAACTTCTCATGTGTGATCTCAGATCATCCCTGTAGAAAGCCGAGTGAGATCGAAATTAGAAAAGATCAAGTTTTAAAGACGTCATACTTTTTTGCTGATGAGAAGTTTTCGCCCGCTCCTCCTGTGCGAGTATGGAGAATCATTATGTCGCCGGTGAGTCTTGGACTTTATCCGGCAATAAACTAACAGAAGGTGTCGCCCTGATTCTGAGACACACTCTTGGTATAAAGTATCTATTATTCATGTATCCATATTTCTCCTATAATTTATTAGAAATTGCTTCTAGGTAACACAGCAGTGCCAGTATATTTGCTTCCTGCAGCTGAATACAGGATTTCTCACTGCTGCAACAGGGTCATGTGACCTGCAGCTGAATATAGGATTTCTCACTGCTGCAACAGGGTCATGTGACTTGCACTCGTGAGTTAGTTGTGTGACCCGGAAGTGAATCTCTCTATGCATTCCTATGGGAGGTTTAAAGTCAGCCTCATAGGAATGTATGCAGAGACAGACTTACTGTCAGAATCAAAAGCACAGTGTGCCTGTAAGCAAAGTTACTGGCACTACAGTGTGCTTAAAAGCAATTTTTAATGAAGGGGGAAAAAAAATGAAAAATTCGACTGGTCCTTTAAGGTGTTTTTCCGATCTTGGACGCTTAACTACTTACATGCCACGGTAAACACGACCATGGCATCTAAGTGGTTAAATAAGGGTGCAAAGCACCATTCTGATGCCTAATCGACCCTTGTGTGTGAACTTTGCGGGGTGCTAACCGGTTATCGTGGCAGCTGGGGCCTAATAAAGGTCTTCGTGGCCGCCATGGTTAAATACATCTCTTAGTGACCTGTTGTGGGTGAATGTGGACAGTCTGGTGGAAGCTCAGGTACATGAATAGGGGGCATTGATTCTCACAGCAGCACTGCAATAAAGGCGGTACAGTCGGCAGCGGTGGTTCCTACATTGCAGGGTGGGCCTCGGGGCTGTCAGGCTGCGCCACCGCCTGCGAGTTGCTGAGCAGAGCAATATGGAAGACTGCGGCAGAGCTCTGAATCCAATATGGCGTCTGCTCCCTCTGTGGTTATGTTTCCCCGGAAAAGTGGAGATCTGGTCCCTTGCGTCAGACCTTGTCCGTCCCTGATCGCTGTGTCTAAGCTCTCGTTTGGCCACATTGGGGCCATGACTCAACCCCTGGCCTTGAGTTTGACACCCTGCACTAGAAATTTCAAATACTCGGGTTCCTCTGGCGATTTGTTTTTTTATAAATTTTTTAGTTTTCGTTACTTTTCAATTCCCTCGTTTTCTTCGCCTTTTTTTTTGCAGGTTTGTTCAGTTTGTCGATTTAGAGAGCAAGTACCTCGCCGCTGAATTGAAATGGCGTATCCGGTCAACAACGCTTCATATTTGCAATAAACGCAGCTGGTGAGAGTTGGCAGCCGGTCTGTGTTCTGTCACTGGAGACAATCGCGAGTGACTAATCCATTTTCCTTTTTCAGCACAATACGGGTGGGTAACCCGTGGATGGAGCCGCAACACATTGTGGACAACGTCTTCGTGGCAACTGAAGCCCTGGTTAAGGAGTTGCCAATGGTAGGTGTCCGGTGAGCCCTAGGGGGCGTCTTACTACCTCATTATTATCAATTGAAAAAACAAAAAGAAAGCATATTCAGAACAACCAAAAGCTGCACTACTATAATTTATTACAGAATAGCTACACATAAACAGACGGCTCCAAAAAGACCCATAAAAACACTTAAAACCACAAGCTACAGTCTGGTGCCTATGAGGTCATCCAGATACCACCGTCATATCAGAGGACCCAAACATAATACAAATCAGCAAGAAATAAATAATTCCAATAAGGTAAATGAAACAAAATTACAAACCATATATATTCCATAAAGAAAAGTCCACAAAATCGTAGATGACACAAGCTGAAGCTGACAAAATAGGAACCAGGAAACGTTCCAAATAAAAATTTTCAGTTTTAATTTCAGGCAAGTGGACAATATTAAAGGGATTGTCTCATCTCAAAGGTTCATAGGCTGCATGAATGAAATAAAGCTGCTTTCGCTGCCACTTCCAGGATGAGCTGTAATGTAATTAGCATATTCACTCTGTGTACAGTATTTAGCCTTCTTTGTTTATTATGTTTATCAGCTAAATTACCTTCTCCATGGTCCTTTGAAGCTTCTCAGCTAAAGTAAACAGTAGAGGAATTAGTCTTTTGTCTGTAAGATCAGATAAAATCAAGCTGTCAGTGTCCAGAGCTCTGTGCTGCTGTGACCTGTGTGATGACCTCACTCTCTGTGAACACACAGCAGGGGGAAAAAGTGTACACAGGTCGGTCACTAGGGGAACCAGAGAGAGCACAGAAGGTGATAAAATCGCTTGTAGATCCTTAACAAAAAAAAGATGGACAATGCAATATATTTGGAAAACATCTTCTTTTACTGTTCCCTACATTTTGAAAGCTAATCTTTTGTAGCGAGACAACACCTTTAAAAGACATAAAATATAAAACATAAAAGAAATAAGAACAAAAGAACTACGTGTTTCGCACGGGCACGTGCCGCGCTTCCTCAGATCACAGAGATGGCGCGTATGTGGAAACAGACCGAGGCGCGCTATATAGATATATATATGTATACACCAAGTAGTGCATTGTGCTTGGAACATATCACAAGAGAGCGAAGCATATACAGTGGAAGCGTGCTGTTGGAAAGGTTCTGTTCACACGGCGTAAATTCGTTGCGCACTTTGCCGCATATTTGCGCTCTAATACGGGCGGGATGTACGCCAAAATTACGGTAATCCATAGTTCTCATAGAGCTTCAGCAGCCAATAACTCAACTTGTGAACAGCAGGAGACGTCATTGTCGAGTTGTAATTGATGCTCAAGGTCACAGGACACGTAATTGAGACGGTGACATTATTGATGGTGTACACCAGGCATCCTCAAACTGCGGCCCTCCAGCTGTTGGGAAACTACAACTCCCATCATGCATTTATATAATCTATAATAGTGGGAATGATGGGAGTTGTAGTTTCCCAACAGCCGGAGGGCTGCAGTTTGAGGATGCCTGGTGTAGACCCTCCAGTGTTGTTGACTTTTGTTTCATTTCATCAATTGTGGTGTTAAGTGTTTTTATGGGTCTTTTTGGAGCCATTTATTTTGTAATAACATTTCTTATGGTTGTGCAGCTTTTGGTTGTATGTGTTTTCTTTTTAGTTTTTTTCAAGTGGCATATAGCTTGCGTCCGACTCTTAATTGACTGTGCCTGCTTTTTTCTAAATTTCATTATCAATATTATTATTCGACCACTCGCCTGCATGGGGTAGGAACAAGCTCCTGCTCATTCAGAGGTGAAAGGGGGTGTCCGGTTCATACTTTTAGTTCATTAGGCTCACTGTGGCATAAACTATGTTTGTTAAATTTACGAGATTCTGTGTGATTTAACCTTATTCATACTATTATTTAATTCAGGCAGCTATACTATTGAATCACCGGCCTCCTGACTAGCGCGCATACGCAGCAGATAGCTATCTACCGCGCTTCTGTACTGCAAAACATACTGAAGCTGTGCACATCTAAAATATATTCTGAAAAACGTAAGCATAGGTGCACACTAAAAAGGCAATAGCTTCATATACCTTGAGGTTTTATTTAGTCTTTAGTGTGCCACTGATATTTTTTAGATATATGATATTTCCTTTTTAGTGTGCACCTATGCTTACGTTTTTCAGAATATATTTTAGTTTGTGCACAGCTTCAGTATGTTTTGTAGTTCATTTGAGATTGGTAATCTCATTGGCTGCTGCACACAGCTGTCTTTTTTTAAACCAGTGCAGGATGACCCAGTTGGTGGTTCCTACCATTCCCTGAAAATTGCAGTCCGGGAAATTGACGCCTAGTGAGGAAGTATATTTAGTGTAGGGACTCACCTGCTCTGGGATCCCCTTGACGTTTTGGGAGGTGAGCTTAATACAATCTTTGATCAAATACTGTAAACTAAGAGTCCCAGGTTTTTCGCGCTTCTGTACTGTAGATGCCCACTGTCCTTCCTTGTCTGAACATCACACTGTGTATAATAGGTTGACATTTGGTTCAAGGTGGGCGGCTACATTATAGAAGGGCCGTCCTCCTGACTAGCGCACAGGGAAGGTCCGTGCACTACACTCCCGAGCACAATGTCATCACTTATGTGACCTACAAATAATGGTATAAATATGGTTAAATTGCACATAATCTGTTATACATGTAAGTCTTGTAAACACTGAGGCACTTTGATCAAGGCAGTTCTTGGTTATAAGAGGTGTGGCTTCATGGAAAGTGGACGTCGCTTTGCGTGCAAAATTTTGAAGCCTTAGCTAGGTTTAAGTAATCCAATATATGAAAGGTGTAAAGCTGGACTAGACAGTGTAAACCTGTACCAGATTTATCAGCATTGGGATACATGTGGCGCACTGTAGGACTGTTTGGTCTAAGGCTACACAGGATTGATAAATCTGCTCCCCCACCCCCTGTTAAGTCCGTCCGGTCTCTGGAGGGGGCGATTCCTGGTCGGACAATAATGTATTTTGATTTTTTTTTTCTCAGAAATGGAAAGATGTCAGATCGCTGTCCCTGGATATGCAGTGTACAAAGCCTCTGAACATCTACACCTCCATGGACAGAGCGAACGAATTTGAACTCACAGAGAAAAAGGCAAGTATTACGACTCACTGGACGCTTCATTTTGTAAACAGAGCAGAGTCTAAAGGAGCCCCCTGGTTTTCAGCCCTTTACCCCTGTACAGGGATCTGGACTTTGCTACAGGAGACTCCCAGGTTGCTTCCCCCTGGAGTAGTCACACCCACACAGCTGATACTGTAATCCGTCCTGCATGTATTCAATCCAAAAGAACAACATGGCTGCACATTACAATGAACCTGACTGGTAGCCCACACCCCGCTGCAGACCTCATTGTACCCCCTAAATGCTGCGGTCAATAGCGATCATGGTGTCCAAGCAGGTAGAGGATGGCAGCTCCCGGCGGCGGCGTGTCTTCCATAGCTGTACGTCTGCTGGGGCTGTTCTAAAGGTTGTTACTGTCCAGCAATGATTCTCTGGTATCTTTCGTATTTTTTTCAACTACATATGAGGGTTTGTTTATGTGGGACAAGATTTACTTTTTACTGGTGACCACACCATAAACTATACTGGAAAAGCTAAGCCAAATTCGAAGTGGGGTGAAATGTTAATAAAAAAAAACCTACGTGTGCCACATTTGCAGGGTTTTCTTGTCTTTGTTTCCGGCATACAGTAAATGATGGGTTCTCTGTATTCTGCAGGTCGATACGACTCCGTTGATGCCAACTATCTGAGGTGGTCGTTATGTTGTAGAGAATGTTTTATTTGTTTTTAAAGTACGACCGATTAACTAATTTTCTGTGTTTTTTTTTTTTCTTTTCTTTTTTTGCGAGCTGAGATCTAGTTTTTATTGGTACCGATTTGAGATAGATGTAACTTTGTGATCACTTTTTATTCCAAGTTTTTGTGAAATGACCCCCACATTTTTTTTTCTTCTGCGGTGCTCAGCATTAGGGATAAACGATGTTATATTTTAGTAGATTGGATTCTTACGGACGCAGCGATACCATTTATGTGCAACTTCTTTTTTTTTTTTTTTAAATATTTTCTAAAATGCAAATTGGGGGTGATTTTGAACTTCTAATATTTTTATATACTTTTATAATCAAAAATATTCAAGCAGTTCCCCTAGGTTACCTGACCACGCAAGGGCTTGCATCTTGTACACCCATCTGTGTTATATAAATAATACAATAGGGGGGAACAAGATGGTTCTTCTGTAACTTCCTACCTAAGGAAGGAAGTAATAGAATCATTAACATAGAAGCATTCATTAGGCTGCCAGCAGCCACTATAACCGATCTGCACCCTGCAGTCTCACCATGGGGGGGAGGGCTGATAGGCGGGAGACACCCTGACCGCAACATCCAAATAGTTAAACCTAACTGCTTAGCGCTGTATGGATGTAACTGTAGAGTGTGCCCCGTATGCGTACGTGGTGGGCGGTCGCTGCTAGATAAAACCAGAACATGCCACTTGCGGAGACGCGTCCGTGGCGTCTAAATGATTAGAATATGGGGCCTGCGGTCTGTCATGAACCAATCGCGGAGCGTCATGGTGGCCGGGGGCTTATTGAAGGTTTCCATGATTTCTATCTTAATACTCCTTTTACACCCTGCACTAGGTAAGATGTAGCAGATCAATGATAAGTACTGCGGTATATAGTACTATAGCATGGTCAAGTCTCCTAGGGGCAACTCCATGCAAAAAAATATTTTTTTTAAAAGTTAAAAAAAATACTAAAAATTCATTAAAAAAGTAAATAATTGTAAAAAAAAAAAAAAATTGGAGATGTTTGTAAAAGTCCATTCTAACACAGCATCATTTATATATATCCCACACGTTGACTTGTGGAAAAAAAAGCCAGAATTTTATTTATTTATTTTTAGTTTGGGCATCCCACCTCCCAGAAAAAAAATGGAATAAAAAAAAGAAAAAGGGATCAGAAAGTAACACACTCCAAATCGGTACCAATGAAAACTAGACTTCACCCTGCAAAAGTACAAAACCTCACAGGGCTTTTACAGAGGAAAAAGAAAAAAAATTATATTGGTCTCAGAAAACAGCGTTGCGCAGCAAATTTTTTTTTAAAGTAGTAAAACATAATTAAAACTATAGACATTTGGTGTAGGCGAAATTGTACCGACCTGTGGAATATAAGGGGGTTATATGGGGTTTCTCAGTACAGTCTATAGTACTGTCAATGGTCCCATTAAAAATTAGATCTTGTCCTGCAGAAAAAAACAAGCCCCCATAGGACTAGGAAGACAGAAGAATATATAACTTACGGAAAGCGTGGAGGAAAAAATTAAAAACAGAAATCTGAAAAGAGCTACGTCGTTCAGGAGTTAAAGGGACACTAGCATCAATTTATTTTTTATTTTAGTTTTTTATTTGGGTTTTTTCTTTTTTTTTTTTAATTGGGTGGTTGTTTGTTTTTTTTTAATAATTTTTCAAACGTCCCCTGTGACATGACTTGTGGCTTGTGTCCGGGACTTCCCTTGGGAGCTCTGATGGGGGCTGTGAGATTTTTTGGGGTTTTTTCTTTCAGGCCGAGTATGGTCTGAGCGGTGTGAGTGTTGGCAGCAGGAGACAAAAACTGTGAAGAAAGCTGGAGATCTCCCACTGCAGAAAAAAGATTAACCGATTATCCTGTCATGTATGCTGTTGTATTGCTCTTTTTAATCTAGTCAAATTATCCATCTTGTACAGAGAAAGAGCGAAAATCGCTTACCTACTATTTGTATGAGACTACATGGGATTGCTGCGAAAAGTGAGGTTGGCTCCAGGTCATTAGGAGTTTTATCTTTCAGTATTACAGCTAAAAAAGGCAAGATTTTATATTTATTTGTTGCATAGGTCTCCCAAAATAAAAGAAAAAAAAAAATTGCCAAAAAAAAATTTTCCGGGGAATTTTTGGTTTTAACAAAAAACTTCTTCTCATGGAATTTCCCCTTTTAAAGGCCAAAATAGGGTTTTGTCCTAGGAATTAATTTTTTTTTTATTTAGATTCAGAAATTGAGCAAAAAAAGGGGAATGGAAAGTAAGTGGTGGAGCGATAAATGTGGGAAATACAAAGGGAACCCAGAGTCTGATAACCCCGGGGTGGGTTTGGATACAGTCGCTCTCCAAGGAATGGAAAGGGGACAGTAAAACGAGAGGAAATCCCCCATCGGTTCATTGCCCAAATCAAAAATGTTTTGGGAGTGTTTGGGGTACTGATAATCTATGGTCCTGGGGGGGGCCTTAAAACGAGTCCTTTCCCCCCCGGGGCAGTGGCAGCCGGGCTCTCCAGTGAGCGGCAGATGGTTTATTATGTCTTTTTTCCCAACCTGATACCGGGTCATAATTGGGGTCTAACAGGGCGAAATCTAGGGTTTTTACTCGGTAAAGAGGAGCTGCTGGGGCTTATCAAAAACAGATCAGCTTGCAGTCATGTGTCACCCGGGGGTTTTTAAACTGCAGGAGCTGCGGGTCTTTGCAGTCGTGTTCCGGGGCTCGGTAATGCAGGACTGCTGGGTTTATCAGATACAGATCAGCCTGCCAAATATTGATCCGGGGGGGCTTGGGAGCTGCTGGGTCTTATCGGGGATAAAATAGCTCGCGTCTGTGATACCCGGGCCCCGGTAATGCAGGAGCTGCTGGGTCTATCAGATACAGATCACTTTGATCATGTGATCACCGGGCCGGTAACTGGGGGCTGCGGGTCTTATCAGATAAGATCGCTCTGCAGTCATTGTCACGGGGTCGGTAACTGAGGAATGTGGGTCTTTCAGATACAGACAGCCTGCAGAATTTGGGTTTGGGAAATAGGGGGGCATTTTGATATTGAAAAAAATTTTAATTTGAAAACGTCAAACGCCTTTTGTCCTGCCCGGGGATCCTAAAACAAATTGGGGCCGAAAAAAAATAAAAAATGGAAAAGGGGACCAAAAACAAACATGTTTTGTGCTTTTTTTCTATTTGTGGTTTTTTTTTTTTTTTTTTTTTCTTTGGGGTTTTTTTTTTTTTTTTTAAAAATTGGGTAAAATTTGTCAAAGGGGGATCGGGGCCCAAAAAAAAAAAAAAGTTAATAAATTTGTATAGTAAATAAAAATTTCTCTAGAGGTCCTCTTTTGATCTTGTGTGGGGTATAATAATATGTAAAATAAAAAATCAAAGTATGCAAAAAATTACTGCCCAAACAACAACTTTAAGTCCCGCCCCCGAGGACCCTAAAATGATATATCACCTATATAAAAATATCTTAAGTGGAAAAGTGAACCAATTACAAAACTTGTTTTAGTGCTACTAGATATTTATTATATCTGATATCTATCTTATTTTTAAGAAAGTGTAAAATTAAAGTGAAAGACTAAAGGTTTTTTCCTGATATTGAAAAAATAAATGTAAAAATTATATAAATATAAAGCTTTATGCATCACAGAAAAAATGTTAAAAAATTAGTAAAAGAACCCAAAATAAGAGAGGATATTTATGCTCAAATCTACATTTAAAAGTGGTGAAAGAAAATTGCTTTTTAGGTTTACGAGTTTAGGCTTTAAGGGGGCTTTCCGGGATTTTCGGATGGCTTTAGCGGGGTTTTCGTAATTCTGAGAAAATCTCTGAAGTGTCATAAGACGGCCTCCGTTATTTATAGTTTGTCTGTGATCTTTTTTAGGTGACGGAAGCGTAAAATCCATCAGATCCAAGTACAAAAGGAGGAGACCAAGTGCAAGATGGACGAAATTGAAGAGGGGATCAACTCTGATCCGAGCTAGAGCCCCCAGAGCAGCGTTCCTAAAGGGAGTCTGTCCGAGCCAGTCACTCCTCTGTAGGAACTTAACAGGCGGGTAGGGGTCTTACCGGGATCTTTAGACCTGTGAACGGTGCGGTTTATAAGATGATGATCCACATTCTGCTAATAAGCCACCAGGGCCCATTGCCAGAAGTCATCACTCCTTCTCACAACCCCGCCCTTTTGACTTGGTTGACAGCCTCTGCTTATGAGGTCACACTAGAGCTGTGAAATGGGTGGGGCTGGGAGTGGGCACTTGTGGCAGTCAGGCCCAACCCTGTGGGCACTTGTGGCTCATTTGCATATTAGTATCACTTCTTACAAGTACCCCATTTCACATCATTACAGCTATGATTATTAATCTAGTGTTAACCCTACCCCACCCGCGTGGTTACTTTCATGGATCAGGTGGTACCACCCAAATCTTCTCAGACCCCAAATCTGAAGCAGAAAAATATGAAGACACCAGTCTGTACAATGTGAATTTGAGTTTATCCTACTTTGCCATTTCCTTTGTTGCTGCTATACCTGTATGTATTTGCTGTTTTTATCTTCGCCGTGATCATCACAGCTGATTGCTTTTCATCAGTGCTGCAAAGCAAGGAGCAAATGCTGTAATGTTGCTGTGAAGATTCTGAATGAATGATAAAAGTGTATGTAGTATTTTATCAAGCTACAGCCCTGGCTTGGTTATCCTGTGATGGATACACAACCATCTTATCCAAAATCAAAGGGCTATAAAACTTTTTTTTACTGCACAGCCATAACATTTGAGGTTTTTTTTTTGTTTTCTAGGATATAATAATAGAATACTTTGAGATACTTATATCTTCCTACTGAAAGTGGTTATCCAGCATTCTAATACTAATGACCTAGCTAGAGATATGCTTTCAATTTTGTACCCTTGGGTTCTGATTCTTTGCACTTCCACAGGCTGCACTGTTGTCTATAGGAGGCAGAACCACAGGCTGCACTGTTGTCTATAGGAGGCAGAACCACAGGCTGTACTGTTGTCTATAGGAGGCAGAACCACAGGCTGTACTGTTGTCTATAGGAGGCAGAACCACAGGCTGCACTGTTGTCTATAGGAGGCAGAACCCCAGGCTGCACGGTTGTCTATGGGAGGCAGAACACAGGCTGTACTGTTGTCTTGGGAGGCAGAACCACAGGCTGCACTGTTGTCTATAGGAGGCAGAACCACAGGCTGCACTGTTGTCTATAGGAGGCAGAACCACAGGCTGCACTGTTGTCTATGGGAGGCGGAACCTCAGGCTGCACTGCCGTGTATGGGAGGCAGAACATCAGGCTGCACTGCCGTCTATGGGAGGCAGAACCACAGGCTGCAGTGCCGTCTATGGGAGGCAGAACCACAGGCTGCACTGCTTTCTATTGGAGGGCGAACCACAGGCTGCACTGCCATCTATGGGAGGGGGAACTGCAGGCTGCATTGCCATCTATGAGAAAATTTTCTCTACCTAAAAGCCTCATTAGTTCTTTATTTAGAATGCATTGGTATATATAGATATGCTTATAGGGCAGAGTATTATCATTAAGGGAGGAGGGGTGAACTTTTTAGTACAGTAATAATCACAATAAATGTATCTATCTTTAAAACTTTATTAAACCAAACTGACAGACACTGCTCACCCTGTCACAATTCAGATAACACAAACTTCCCGAGGCTGCTTTAAACAAAAATGGTGCAGTTATTTTTTTTTCTCAAAGATTTATTGATCTTTTAAAGGGAAATCACAATATTCTCAAATATTAACATTTGTAAAAAGAGCAACACAAACAATTCAAAAGAATACAATGACATCAGTAAATACAAAGAGCTCCATAGGGAATCAATAAAGATAAAAATTGGCAATTCGCAAGATCGTCACATTGAAAGTTCAGCAAGTAGATAAGATTCAAGAGCGGATCAATTACATTATGTTCACTTTGCGACATTTTAATTCATTCCTTAATTCAGTATGATTCTGGCAATATCGTTTCCTTTACATTTTATAAAAATATGAATTTTTTTATACTTTTTAACCACATTATTGCCGAAGCCAGGTTTGACCTCTGACAGAGCACCATTTTTGAAGTCTGACGTGTCACTTTATAACTTTTTGATCCTTTTACCTATCCATGTGATTCAGAGAGTGTTTGTTTTCTCATGACAAATTGTGCTTTAAGCCAGTAATAAATTTTGGTTTATACGATCCTTGTTTATTTGTGAAAAATATTAAAATGCTATAAATATTTGTAAAAATTTGCCATTTTCGAAGTTCAAAATTTTCTGTGCGTAGAAAAGATAGTTAAACCAAACAAAATAGTTATAACTAGCATATACCAATATCTACTGTATGTTAGCATAATTTTTCAAATATCTTTTTTATGACATTAGGAGACTTGCACATTTCTTTGAAAATGTGAAAAATTGCTAATAAATTTTTAACACCGTTTTTTTTTCAGGGACCAGCTCGGTTCTGACGTGGCTTTGAGTGTCCTGAATATTCGATACCCCCATAAATGACTCCATCTACGAAAATACACCCCAGGGTTTATGAAGTTTATTAACCCTCTAGATGTTTACAGGAATTAAGGCAAAGTGAAATTTAAAAATTTTACTTATTTTGCTGCAGTTTTTTAATTTTTAGCTATTATTAGATGTTACCCATGGCTGGGACAAGGCATTTTGCTGTGTTGGTTTCTTTTCAGGTCACAACAGAACCATCATCATCAGACATTATGGAGGAACTAGTACAAATAATATTGGTGTAGAATAATTTTCTCTACTTTATCAATAGAAGTCCCATCCAATAGGTGATAAGCTGTACAGTCAAGAGGTGAAAAATACACGCCACAGTTGGTGGGCATAGTGTGCTTTAATACAGGAAGACAATTGATATAACTTTGAATCCATCTTATCTATCTTTGCTAATGGTGTGCTGAGATCATAGTCCTTTATACGCAATTTGCTAGGCATTAGGCTATGTTCCACGGCTTACTGCGGGACTAATACGCCCGCAATTACGTGTGGACGGGGAGTGAGCGGGGGGCACTCGCGGCCCATTGTTGCTTACAGCGCGGGCGGTATACGCCGCTGGAATTCACTGTCACTTATCCCCTGCCAGGCGGATTCGCCGAGCAGGTAGAGGAACGTAATCCATAGTTCTCTATGAAACTGTGCATTAACCTATTGAATGGCCGTTTTCAGCCCGGTAATTGGCATTCGGCGCGTAATACGGTACCGAATAGGGCCCATTTAGCCGTGTGACAGCTTAGCTGATAAGAAATATTCCTGAACTTCTCTCTATATCGTCCGAGAGAGGAATTTCTGTGGTTTCTTGAAATGACTTCTTGCTGAAGCAGGCAGTGCATCTCTTCCAAATAAAGGTGTGTGGAAAATATCTGACACTTCGATTAGGATGTAATAGCAGTAAAAAGCAGTTTAAACAAAATATCTGATGTGCTTAATAAGGATGTAATGATTAAACGGATTTTAATGTTTTCCCTTAAATCATCAACTTGACAGTAGTACACGGAATCAGCGTACATGGTATCTCGTCAAAATAACAGCAGATGGAAGAAGAACACTTTCACCAGAGAGCACAGCTGTACTTACATACATCAACAACTAGTAACTGAGAATCTCAGCCATCTACTTCCAGTTTCTCCAGCACATAATAGGTCTAATCTGTTGAATATGTTCTAACGCCCTTTCTAATCAATGAAGACTTATTCAGTCAATTCTCATTTCTTTGTTAACAGCTGATGTCTTTCAACCGTCAGTGTCTTTGTGAAGATACCCACAATCATGTCTTCTTGATGAAGAAGAAAACTACCATCTTTCAATCTGCATCCCTAAGTAGTGTTTCTAGATCTTGGATATCAAACTTTTGATTCAAAATTTGTACGACGGGGCTGCTAAAAAGTCTTTGGCTTTGTGGTTTTTTTTGTTTCTATGGTAACAAATGACATCTCACGAAAGCCTTATGTGTCTAACATATGTTTTCAAAATTTAGGGCGACATGTATGAATCTCGCCGCGTCGGAGCGCACGTTTTTGCCACATTTCAAGCGAAAGCTGCGCCTCATGTATGTCGGCGCCGAGGTGTGCTCATACATGCGGTGTAAAGTCCACCTCGCCAGAGTGTGAGGCAAAGTGCGGGAATTAGGCGCAGTGCGGGACTGCGCCTAAGATTCGCCGCCCAAGGAGGTGCGCTCATACATGCGGTGAAAAGTTCCCTGTGCCTCGCCAGTGTGTGAGATGCAGAAGAGACTTAGGCGCAGAAGGGACTGCGCCTAACATGTATTCCGATTCGAGACAGGCTCGAAAACAGCGAGAAATCATTAAACATGTTAGTGAAGAGCAAAAAGAGTTGTCTTTCAAATGAATCAATGAATAAAGTGAAAAATCAGAGCTGTCTAAAAACGATTAAATGTAGGGAAAAAGTGGAACATTTAAAATTAAAGTGAAAATATATAAGATCGCCCAAGAAATAAATCTCAGCTCCGTGAGGCATGGAGTATGAATTTTAAAAAAAATCATTTTTATTAGGTGTAAAACATTTTTAGAAAAAGAGCTCTAAAAAAAATATATAAATAAAATCACTAACAAAAAATCAAGATTTTTAGATAAGTTGTCACACATATTCAGAATGGACTGGATTGACATAGCACAACAAAAGGAAGGACGAGCACAACATTTTTTCGTACATGGTCAGCGTTCATTGCTCTCTTACCCACACACATCAGAATAAAAATAAGTGTTTTGAATTTACCACATGGTACCTGGCCAACCAGCCGACACACCCTGCATCATTAGTATAGTACTCACAGTCTAAAAAAGGAGGTGTGCATTGCAACTTTGAGCTTCTGACTGGGGGCGTTGGATGTGCAGGTCGTAGGTAGGGTCCCCCATGTTTGTCTCTCCCCACCCCCTCTTTCCCTGTTCTATGTTCCTTTCAAGTTAAAAGTTGAAAAAAAAAAAGCTAACACACTATGTTATGTGGGAGAGAGAGCCATAAGAGTCTGGGTGCGCACGACTAAATCACCATGGGCATTTACCCGTGGGACAATCTAAACAATGTAGTATACCCGGAATTAATCCAACCAGGACAGTCTGAGAAACCGGCTCAGCCCCCTAAGTTATTGTTGTCTCATCTATGCATTACTCTTGGTTCATGTTGCCACAAGTTTTGATTTATGTCAAAAGTGTTTGCAATAAAAACAAGTTGTAAATAAATAAATCAAGAACGGCGCAACATTAGGAATTTGGATCTTGAAAATTGCTGGGAAATACAGTAATTCAAATTCTGTAAGCTCTTCTCATTGATTGGCATAAACCAGCCAATCGGAATAGGAGCGACAGTAAACCATTATAACCTATGGAGAAGTTTTGACCAATCAAATGAAAAGGCGGGACAGTTCAAAATACAGTAAAAAAAGGCAGAAAATAGCTGATTGGTTGAACTAGTGGGGGCTTGGCTATTCCGGCCAATCAGAGCGCGAGCTACTTTGTCACATTGTAGTCTATGGAGAGATCGCGGCAATGAAATCTCAGCGCCGTGCGGCATGGAGGATTAGTGAATAAATCGTTTTTATTAAGTGTAAAACATTCTCTGTAAAAGAGCTAAAACCTTCTATAACCATAAATCAAATCCCGAACAACGCATTTGTCGCCGAGACCGGCACTACACCAGGAATTGGGATATAGAGAATTGCCGGGAAATATAGTAATTCAAATTCTGTAAGCGCTTCTCATTGGTCGGCAGAAACCAAGCAATCAGAATAGGAGCGACAGTGACCCATTATAACCTATGAAGACGTATTGGCCAATCAAATGAAAAGGAGGGACAGTTCATAATACAGTAAAAAAGGCATAAAAGAGCTGATTGGTTGAGCCCAGGCGGCAGATATGAATCCACCAATCATATGTAGTGAGTCTATTTTGAGTGGAGCAAGAAGGGCGCCCTGAAAGTTATTACTGTTTATGGGAAATATTCTAGTACTGTGATTGGTTGGGGGGAAGAGGGGCTCGTCCTGCTTAGCCAATCAGCAGGTGAGCTACCTTCTCATAGAGTTCTATGGGGAAAAGAAATGCAGAGCGACCTCTGTTTGTGATTGGCTAAGTTAAAAGAGGCGCCGTTATTTGGGCCAATGGGAGAGCGAGCGACGCACTTATGGGTTTTCTGATGCAATTTATAATAAAACTACATGGCAGAAATCAAATGATAAGACTTATTTTTTTGTTTATTTTCGTTAGCCCCATATTATTGTTCATTTTATATACAGATCGGTACAACTTCGGGAGTATTATCATTTGATTTCTGCCATGTACAGTTTTATTATAGATTGCATTAGAAAACCCATAAGAGCGTCGCTCGCTCTCCCATTGGCCCAAATAACCGCGCCTCTTTTAACTTAGCCAATCACAAACAGAGCTCACTCTGCATTTCTTTTCCCCATAGAACTCTATGAGACGGTAGCTCACCTGCTGATTGGCTAAGCAGGAAGAGCCCCTCTTCCCCCCGACCAATCACAGTACTAGAATATTTCCCATAGACAGTAATAACTTTTAGGGCGCCCTTCTATCGCGCCCCTTTTTGCTCCACTCAAAATAGACGCACTACATATGATTGGTGGATTCATATCTGCCGCCTGGGCTCAACCAATCAGCTCTTTTATGCCTTTTTTTACTGTATTTTAAACTGTCCCTCCTTTTCATTTGATTGGTTAATACTTCTCCATAGGTTATAATGGGTCACTGTCGCTCCTATTCTGATTGGCTGGTTTTTGCCGACCAATGTGAAGAGCTTACCGAATTTGAATTACTGTATTTCCCGGCAATTCTCTATATCCCAATTCCTGA
Organism: Phyllomedusa bahiana; assembly: GCA_025379985.1. Classification (NCBI taxonomy): domain Eukaryota; kingdom Metazoa; phylum Chordata; class Amphibia; order Anura; family Hylidae; genus Phyllomedusa; species Phyllomedusa bahiana. Next base: position 16,490 of record JAODAL010039805.1, read on the forward strand.
TGTAGCGCCGGTTTCAGCGACAAACGCATTGTTCGGGATTTGATTGATTCATGTTTATAGATGGTTTCAGCTATTTTTCAGATAATATTTTACACCTAATAAAAACGATTTTTTTAATCATACTCCATGCCGCACGGCGCTGAGAGCCGAGATTTCATTGCCCCGATCTCTCCATTGACTACAATAGGACAAGTAGCTCACGCTCTGATTGGCTGGGATAGCCAAGCCCCCGCTAGCTCAACCAATCAGCTCTTTCTGCATTTTTACTGTATTTTAAACTGTCCCTCCTTTTCATGTGATTGGTCAATACTTCTTCATAGCTTATAATAGGACACTGTCGCTAATATTCTGATTGTCTGGTTTCTGCCGACCAATGAGACGCGCTTACAGAATTTGAATTACTGTATTTCCCGGTAATTTCCAAGATTCTAATTCCTGATGTAGCGCCATTATTGATTTTTGGAAAGTGATTTTTTTTTTTTTTTTTTTAGAAGGTTTGAGCTCTTTTTCTGATAATGTTTACAGGCAGTAAAAACATTTTTTTTAATTCATACTCCATGCCTCACGGCGCTGAGAGCTGAGATGTATTTCTTTGGCGATATTCTATATGTTTCCTCTCATGTTACGTTCTCTCTTCAATTCGCCTCCTCCGGCTCGTTTAGACCAACTTCAACTAGGTCTACGTGTCGGAGCTGACGAGCGCTGCAATGCGCCGCACTTTGCCGAGCCGCGATCATACATGCCTCGGAGTATTCGAATGTGCCGCGTCCCGCCCCAGAACGCCCACACTGCGCCCATTGCACGCCCCTTTATGTTAGGCGCAGCCGAAAGTAGCGAAGGCTGCCCCTAACATCGCATCCCTGCGTCCGACAGGGGATCCAGATCGGTGAGGTGCTGTTTTCGCCAGAAAACAGGCGCAAATCCCGATCATACATGTCACCCTTAGTGTTTGTAGCTTATGGCAACAGTAATCTAGGCAGGCGGCAAAACAAAGTGGCGGAGTCTAAGGCGATATTCACAGCAAATGAGTGCAGAGGAGTGATAAAATTCTTGCTTCTCAAGGAAAGTCCGTGAAGAATATTCATGGTGACATGTTGCAGACATTGGGGGAGCAATGCTCTTCATATTCTACAGGTAAGAACTGGGTTGCCAAATTTTAAATGGGCTACTTCAGCACCAATGATGAGGAGCGTCCTGGACGACCGAGAGTGGTTGTTGTTCCAGAGATCGTCGATGCTGTGCACAACCTCATAATGGAGAAATGGTGAATTTTAGCTAAAGGAATAGCAGACATCATGGGGAATTCTCATGAATGTGGTTTTGTCATTATCCATGAAAATGAAGAAGCTCTCTGCAAAGTGGGTCCCCAAATGTTTGACAACAGAAACGAAAAGCATGTGAGTGAAAACTTCCGGGTCCATTTGTCAGCGTTTCCGGACTGATAAGAACTTCCTGGATCGACTGATCACTATGGATGAGACCTGGATTTATTTGCATGACCCTGAAACCAAGGAGCAGTAAAGAGTGGAGGAACAGTAGTTCTCCTCGTCCAAAGAAGTTCAACATGCTAAAATCAGCCACTAAGGTGATGGCGTATGTGTTCTGGGATAAGGAGAGGGTGCTGCTAGCGGACTACCTTCAAAATGGTTCCATTATCAATGCAAGGTATTACATTGAACTTTTGGACCAATTGAAGGCAGCTCTGAAGGCCAAAAGGCGCAGCAGGCATTGGAGACTTAATCCAGAAGCAGCAGGAAAGTAGGCAGGGATCTAAGGTGAGGAGTAGTAGAAGACTGATGAGCGGCCAGAAGGTGTCCCGGGGTTTGCATGGTGAACTGCGAGGAGAGGAACAGACTGTAAGATAAGTTCTTAGGTGAGAGGACTGTAAGCTGAGCAGGAGCTAGAACACAATACTCAAGCAGTGAGCAACAGGCTTGAGGAGTTTATATAGGAACAGTAAAAAACAAGATGGCAACCAGCTGAGACACAATCCACCATCTTGACTGAGGGCAAATATAAGGGCAAATAAAGTTAGTAACTTCCATGGTATAGCAGGAGATTCCTGACATCACCAGATCTAGCTCCCTCTAACTAGCATCTGTTTCCAAACCTGAAGAAACGCCTCAAGGTACCAAATCTTACACCATTTCTGGTACCATGGCTGCTACGGATGACTGGTTTGAGGCACCACCGAAATCCTCCTTTTTGCAAGGCTTAGAGAACTTGGAATACCGATGTAAGAAGTGTGTTGACATAAGGGGAGAGTATGTTGCATAAATGTAAAGTTTCATCTTCCTATCTCGTTTCTTTCTCGATAAAGCCAAAGACTTATCAGTAGCCCCCCATCGTACTTCTGCCTCATTCCTTTTTTGCTCAAAACAAATTAAAATATCTTTAACGTACATGAGTATGAAGATCCATCTATTGGTCAATTTCTTTGTGTATAGACCAGGATCGGCTTTACTTCTTTGCAGACTGATATTCCATGCTTTGGCAGCTTGTTTGAGACCTTACATGCTTTTGTGTAGTTTGCATACCAAATTTGGTGTCTTTTTATGTGTCAGTCCTGGAGGTTGCTCAAACATACAGTTTTCACATCTAAAACTTTCAGTTGCATTTTCTAGGCAGCTGCGACTCTGATTAGAGTCCTGATTATAACATGTTTGACCACCGAAGCAAAGGTTTCATCATACTCCTTTATATATAGTTACATAGTATGGTTGAAAAACATGGAAATATGTCCATAAAGTTCAACTAAGGGTGGGCAAAATGGGTGGAGGGAGGGAAATAATGAGTTTAAGTCTAGTTTCCCCTACTGGTGAAAGCTTTGAAACCCATATGGCAAGAACCAATTTGTTCTAAGGAAGATTTAATTTCCGGTCCCAGAGCTGCCATCAGACTGGATCTAGAATTTTACATGGCTCCATACGTATTAATATTCTTTAGTTTCAGGTAGTTATCTAAGCCTTTCTTGAAACCCTCACCTGTTCCTGCTGTGACCAGTTCCCAAAATATATAATAATTTGGCCCAGTTAGTTCAATGCAGTGCAAACAGCAAGAGGAATTGGGTCCGGCCAGTGCTACTGCTCCCATATCTTCAGCCTCATCACATGAGGAGTGTAATTGATGACATGGAGCAGGCAAAGCACTGCCACAGGGGAAAAGATTCCGCTCCCAGGGCAAACAGATTTCAGCAAAATTTCAAAGAAATAGAAGAGTTCAACCATTCATCAAAACTGACTGTGCCTGAGGCAATTCCTTTATATCTTTTTTTTTTTAACACATTTTATTCAAGGGAGACATAACAGCACTTACATATGTCACATTGGTACAAATCGTTCAAGTAATCAAAAGGTTATACAACAATCTCTGCAATATTGTATTTGACAAAGCAATGAGATGAAGTGTCTCTCTGTCTCCATATTTTCTATTTTCTCCCCATATTACCTTATATTCCATTCAAATCTTAGTAATTGAGCTATACAACTTTTCAAGAAAAACTGAAATTAACCAAGCCCTCGAGCCCCCCCAACACACCCCAACCAAACGTGCATTATCTTCTTTCGAGTTAAGTCCCGATATCCAGGTTTCCTAACGTGCCTTTGAGCTGCTCCCTGAGATAATAGTCAGAGTATTTGAATGTCTGTATCAATGTTTCTATTTCTTCTGCATTGAACTGCTTGGATATAAAGGATCTCCATTTCTGCAAAAACTTCCCTGCGTCTGCATCTAGATTATTGAGCGCCTGAAGCTTCTCTAGGTATAGAACTTGTCTCATACATTCTGTGAGCTCAGACTTTGATGGAATAGAGTCATCAATCCAGTGTCTGAGGATGCATTTTTTTGCTGCCAGCAGCGTAATATGTACCCCCTTTAATTTAATAAGGGCATTTTCTGTTGTTGCCCCAGGTGAGTCTGCGGTGACGTAGTGAAAAAGCAAACCCTGGGGATTAAAACTGATAGCACAATTCCAGGTCTCTGTGATATATCTTTGTGTCTGATGCCAAAACCTAGCAATGTTAGGACATAGCCACATGCAGTGGAACAAGTCAGCTTTTTCCAGCCCACATTTCGGGCAAGCCGTCAAATGCCCGGAACACTCTGGACCATAGGGGATGTTGAAGGCATAGACGGCTTTATGCGCCAATCTGAAGGGTATCTCTCTCCATTGTGCGCTAGCTATGGATTTTCTGTAAGCCCTTTAAAATTTTAGATGACATCTCCGTGTCGCCAAGTTGTGCCTCCCAGTACCTGAATAGTTTTTGCTCCAGCTTCTTGCTGTTCTTAACCAGGAAGAGTGAATATATCATGGACAACGTGCCCTTACTCACCCCTGAGTTAGTTACAGCAGAGAACTCCCTCGTCTCGCCCAGGTTCTGTAAATGAGTAACATTGGTTTTACAGAAACTTTCTATTTGTTTATATTGGAAAACCTGATTTATTCCCAATGAGAATTTATCCCTGACTTCTGTCCATTCGAGAATTGAACCTGTAGATTGTGATATCAAATCTCCTAATACCTTTATACCCCTTTGTTTCCACACTCGAAAGAACTTATTATCCCTTCCCGGGCTGAATGATGGTAAATCCCAAATTGGAGCAAATTGTGATATAAACATGGGTCGACGATACATGCTCCTTACATGTCCCCATGTGGCCAGTGTGTCTCTTAGAATGACGCTGCTTTTGACTTCCCCAGTGTGGTGCCTCAGTGGTAAATGTAACAGCGCCTTAAGGCTACAGCACGTGGACAACTGCGACTCTAGATCAGTATTAGAAAAAATATCCGTGTCACTGACCCAATCCCTAACATGCCTCCACATGGCAGCCAAATTATATAGCCTTATGTCAGGTAATTGCGCACCTCCCTGTAATCTCCCCATTGCCAGTTTGTCGTAGCTTATACGTGATCTCTTGCCTTTCCATATAAACCGTGAGAAACCCCGTCACAGCTGAGCAATATCCTTATGACTGAGTAGCAAAGGTATGTTTTGCAACGGGTAAAATAATCTGGCAAAACTGATCATTCTGATCAAATGCACTCTACCTACTATAGACAGCGGTAGGTCTCTCCACTTCTCTAACTCTGAATACATTTTGGTAAAAAGTGGTGGATAATTCAGGTGATACATCATGGAGCCATTAGATCCTATCTTAATACCTAAGTATTTCAAGTGAGAGCGAACCACCTCCACCTCTACTGCGTGTTGAGGAATGGAACTGTGTGACCCCAGCGGTAATAACTGGCACTTGTCTTTGTTAATTTTAAATCCAGAGAATTACCCAAAACTAGTCAGAGTTCCCAATACCTCCCGAAGTTGACCTATGGGATCTTTTAAGAAGAGAAGAATGTCGTCAGCAAAACAGACAATCTTAACCTCCCTGGGACCCACCGAAATGCCTGAAAAGGAACCCGAACCGGACAAATGTAGTGCAAGAGGCTTGAGGGCAATATCAAAGAGTAGAAACCGGGCGTATGTGCCTTTGGTATGTACCTGTGGTGTGTTATACATTGCTGTAATGTAATTCCTGAAACTCCCTGTAAAGCCCATGCCATCCAACACCAAGTTCAGCCATCTCCAACTTACATTATCAAAGGCTTTCTCAGCGTCTATACTCAGCAAAGCCGGTGATGACCCCCCCCTGGTGTTTCCTATCAATGTAGTCTTGGACCGTTAGGACTGTCCTAATATTTGTTACCCCCGATCTACCTTTAACCCCTTAACGACCGCGCACCGTCTTTTGACGGCGGCCGGTGCGGGTCGTTCGTCTGCAGCGACGTCTCTTGACGTCGCTGCAGACATCGGGGTTTGCGGAGCCCCGTGCCGCAGCGTCGCTGGGATAGGGGCTGAACTACACAGCCCCGATCCCAGAGCATGTCCTGCAGGCATCGGGGAGCGGAGGAAACCTCCGCAACCCGATGCTTTAACCCTTTGATTGCGGCGGTGCGTTACCGCAGCGCAATCAAAGGGATCCCCTGCTCTGTCGGGTGATCGGAACACCCGGTGACCCGACAGAGCCCGGGGAACGGCTGCACAGTCAGCTCTGGGGACCTAGCGTGGCCCCAGAGTTGTTTGTGTATGAAGCCAGTGATTAGGGCACACTGTGTGCTGTCCTAATCACTGCTTGTGTCAGACTGACACAGATTAGCATGTATTAGCATATATGAATATGCTAATACATTAATAAGTGTAAAAAAAAATTTAAAAAAATGTTAAACAGTTCTCCCTTCATGGGAGTCAAAAAAAAAGTACAAAAAAAACATAAAAAGTGTAAAAAAAAAGAATAAAAAAAAATAAATAATAAAATAAAAATAAATATTTAATAAAAAATAATTGTACATAAATTACACACACAAAAAAACCTACACATATTTGGTATCCACACGACCGTAATAACCTGTAGAATTAATCTAACAAGTTATTAAGTGTGAAATGTTAATGGTGTAAAAAAAAAAATGAAAAAAAAAAAAAAAATTTTGGAAAAAAATAAAAAAAAATACTGCAATTATTTATAAGTGTACTTAAACTATTACCTTATAAAGTAAAACTTTTCTTGTATAAAACGAGGCCTCATCCAACTGCGTCATTGAAAAATTAAAAAGTTACAACTGTTTAAATGCAAGGAGGCCAAAACTAAAAAAATGTTCTGGTCATTAACTACTTTTCAGGCGTTCGGCTTAAGGGGTTAATAAATCCCATCTGGTGTGTACCTATTAAGGTGAGTAAAATATTCGCTAGTCTATTAGCTATAACCTTTGAAATGATTTTGACATCTTGGTTTATTAATGATATAGGACGGTACGATTCCGCCATCTGGGGATCTCTACCTTTCTTATGAAGGACTTTTATGTACGCTGTGTCTCCTGAGGGAAGCATCCTCTTTCCTTCAATTATCTCACCATAAACCTGCACAAGTGTTGGGGCCACCTCCTTCAGTATCGCTTTATAGAAGCCTCCTGACAGACCGTCCTGGCCTGGTGCTTTGGCCAGAGGAATGTTCTTGATGACTGTCTCTATTTCCTCTACACTGATTTCCCCAGCATGTCCCTATCTTCACTCGAAAGTCTTTTTAACCCTATGCTAGCCAGAAAAGCTTCCCCCTTGGACATGTCACACGAAGCCTGGGAATACAACTTCCTGTAATAATCTTCTAGGATGTCATTTATTTTTTTGGGGTCCCTTGTCACTACCCTCGAACCATCCCTCAGCCCCATAATGTTAGTCTGTCCCCCTCTGTTCCTTACCAGGTTGGCCAAAAGTTTTCCTGACTTGTTGCCTAACTTGAAAAGGGAAGATCGTAGTTGGTCGCTGTAAAAAAGATCTATGCGTTTCTGTTGGAAATCAAATGTTTCTTTGGCCTCTATCGACTCCCTCTTATTATCCTCTGACGGCTGAGCTAAGAACTTAGTATATGAGGTTCTTAGAGCTGCAGTTGATTTTTCAATCTTGGCTCTCATATCTTTTTTCTGTGCTGCCGTATATGCCATGATCTTTCCCCTTAAGACTGCTTTTTCTGTATCCCAGAACAATCCAGGGGTTGCTCTGTGTATGTCATTGTTTTGTACAAATTCCTCCCACCATCGTCTCAGGAGTTCCCGAAAATGACCATCACCCAAAAGAGCATTGGGAAAACGCCATATGTCTGTCCCTCTAAGATGTATATCTCGCAATGACAATTCTACTGGCGAGTGATCTGAGATCACCATATCCCCAACATCGGTGAAATCTACCTGGCCTAAAAGTTGCCGGTTGGCCAAAAAGTAATCAAGCCGTGACCATGACAGATGGATGTGAGAAAAATGCGTGAACTGCCTTTCCCGTGGGTTTGCCAGTCTCCAGACATCTGCGAGACCCCAGGTATCGCATAATTCACTAATTAAACTACGTCCCCCCATCCTCCTACCTGTCTGGGGCCCTGTCCGCTTCCTATCCTCCATCTCATCCATCACACAGTTGAAGTCCCCTCCTACTAGAACATTGTTACCACTCTCCTCTGAAATTAGCTTATCTAGGTGGCGACAGAAACTTTTGTCCCGTGTATTGGGCGCATATACGTTAATGAGGCTCATCACTCCGGACGAAGTTTCCACCTTTACCATTATTATTCTGCCCTCTGCATCGGTCTCCTGAGAGATCACCTTGTAGGTAGAATCCTTATTAAACAGAATGATCACTCCCGCCTTGCCCCCCACTGCTGCCGAGCCTCTCACTTCACCACCCACATTTTTTTCATTCGATTAAAATCCTTCTCCTCTAGATGTGTTTCCTGCAAGATAGCAATGTCCAGTTTTTTTTTTTTAAGGTGTCTTAGGATCATCGATCTTTTATGCGGTGATCACAGCCCCTTCACGTTCCAAGATATAATTCGCATGGCTTCTGAGGCCTTAACCTTGGAATCAGTCACCAAACACTAAAGAACCAATGCACGTACGTCCCCACCCCTGAAACCTGAACCCAAACCAAGAAAAAACTCTAAAACCTGTACAGGTCTCCTCCTTTTCACTTATTGACTTCTCTTTTTTCACGCGATTATCCTGAGGCGAAACCTCAAACCTCAGATCGCCTCTCAAGAGCTCCTTTACCCTCCACCCCCCACTTATGAAATGGAAAGTAGCCTCAAAGGTGCTATCCTATCCTTGTGGGGGGCCAAATTAACTTAAAAATAACAAAGGGTGCACCGAGAAAACACATCACAACATGCCTTGCTGCTATGAAAATGCTTTCTGATTTTATTCACAAAATGGTGTTTTTTTTATACCCTTTTGCAAATGAGTAGATAAGAAGGCATCACATGTACCTGGCTGTGAGGGTCTATTGGCACGTCCTTATCTATGGACCACTCCTCACAGCTTCAGGAATGTCTGAACACAGGGTGTAACTTCTGACTAGGCGCCATCTTGGATTACACGACGATCTATACAAACTACTACAGACGGCCATTTTGTTTAACACATTAATGACAAAAGATATACATACAGCTTTTACATGCTGTACTATATAGGTGTGTGCCTATTTTATATATACTTATATATATGTGAGGTATATAATAACTAATACATTAAAATAGAGACACAAAGGATCACTTTATATGTTATATATAACCTTTGTTCCCATCCACAACACTTACACCGCCCAAATTGACAAACTCTTAAATGTCAACCCTTTTAACCTTGCCTAGGACACCCCCGCCAACTGAATGATTCCCTCCCAGTTTCAGCCGCTCCCCCTAACATCTCTTAGCCGACCTTTACATTCTAGTCCGTCAATAAATGTTACTTTAGCCGAACAGGCTGAGTCCCAAAACATATACCCTCAAGCATAAAGGAACCTGATCAATCAGAGAGTGTCAGCGTTTTCTTGGTGTTCGGAATTGTTCCAAGTTGTTACTGCTGGTATCACTGTCTTGGATAGATTTTGATTTACTCGCAGCACGTTGACTTCTTCTTTCCATAGAATAAGTTTCATCTCCTGAACGTGCTGATAGTTCCTTTTTTTGAGGAAGACCCTCCAGATACTCTGCTGCCTCTTCTGGTGTATGACATAGCACCATCGGCCCCTGGTCTGGGAATATTCTCAGAATGCCAGGGTATTGAAGATTAAAGCGAATTTGACGCTTAACCAGGGCCGTGCAGACCGTCGAGAACTGCTTCCTCTTCCTCGATACCTCTAAGGAGTAGTCCGCGAAGATAAGGAGCTTGTCACCTTTGTATGTTAGAGAGGATTTAAGCGCCCTATAAGCCTGCAAGATTTGTGACTTTTCTGAATAGTCCAGATATTTCACAATGACCGGTCTAGGTGTATCTGCAGACCTGTCATTAGATGGCACTTTGGGTGGACCGATTCTGTGCGCTCTTTCCACTCTTAAAGGATGCTGCAGCTTAAGAATTTTCGGGATTTCCACTGCACATATATTGTGTAAATTTTTTGCAAGAATACTTTCACTGAGGCCAATTATGCGCAAATTATTTCTGCAAGATCTGTTTTCCAAGTCCTCAACTTTATTTTGAAGGAACTCAGTTCTTCTTACTAGCCTTTCAAGAGTGCTCCTGGCCCCCAGTATGTCATCCTCCACTACAGTGACCCACTCCTCCAGCTCCCCAATCTGCAAGGTATGCTGTGATATATCTTTGTGCATCACCGAAACTGCGGCCTTCACTGCTGCTGTCACTGAGGTAGATATAGTTGCTTCCAATGCTGCCATAATGTCTGGTGCCAATAACCGTGCCACTGCCACGATTTTGCAGGATATCTCTAACCCTGGGATTTTCTCATCCAGATCCCCCTGATGTGTGGGGAAATCCTCAGCTCCCGCCTCTGCTGCTGGTATGCCTGTCATTATGGCCTGATATTCCTGAGATGGGTGCTGGGTGTCTCTGACCTGTGGCTCCTGGGTGATATCTCCTCCTGAGGCTGCCTCCTGTCCCTCTGGTGCGGCCGTGCTGGATCCACGGCCGCCTCTCGTGCCGCGCGGCGGTTCGGGCGCCATCTTGGAATGGCTGCCGGCAAAGGCTGTAAGGACCGCTCGGTCTCCTGGGCTCCCCACTGCTCGTTTCTTCCCCGCTCCGACACTGGGAAGTTCACGGGGTGCAGAGGCACTGAAAAGTGCCGTTCAAGTTGCGGGTATGGCGCGGGGAACAGCCTTGAATGGGCGGCGCTGTGAGGGAGCTCCTTCTGCTGCCTCCTCACATAGTTTCATAGTTTCATAGTTTGTAAGGCTAAAAAAAGACAAGTCGTCCATCTAGTTCAGCCTGTTGTGCTAAGGTGTTGATCCAGAGGAAGGCAAAAAACCCCAATGAGGTAGAAGCCAATTGTCCTCATTTTAGGGAAAATTCCTTCCTGACTCCAATCTGGCAATCAGAAAAATCCCTGGATCAATGACCCCTCTCCTGAATCCTAGTCACTGTAACTTGTTATATTTATACGCTCCAGAAATGCATCCAAACCCTTTTTGAAACTCGGTTATTGAATTCACCATGACAAGTCCCTCTGGCAGAGAATTCCATAGTCTCACTGCTCTTACAGTAAAGAATCCCTTTCTATGTTTATGTAGAAACTTTCGTTCCTCAAGACATAAAGGATGCCCCCTTGTTCTAGATACAGCCCTGTGTATAAATAAATCTTGGGAGATCTCTATATTGAACTTTGATGTATTTAAACATATTTATTATGTCCCCCCGAAGCCTTCTTTTCTCTAAACTAAATAACCCTAATCTTGCCAATCTTTCTGTGTACTGTAGTCCACCCAGTCCTTTTATTATTTTTGTTGCCCCGCCTTTATACCTGTTCAAACTCTACAATGTCTTTCCTGTGCACTGGTGCCCAAAACTGTACACAATATTCCATGTGTGGTCTAACCAGTGACTTGTGTAATGGGAGAATAATATTCTCATCATGTGCATCTATGCCCCTTTTAATGCACCCCATGATCCTATTTGCTTTGGCTGCTGCTGCCTGACACTTGGCTGCTACAATTAAGTTTACTGTCCACCAGATTCCCAAGTCCTTCTCCATGTCACTTTTACCCAGTGTTTTTCCATTTAACATGTAATCATGTAATGGAATTTCTCTTCCCCATGTGCATAACCTTGCATTTATCAGTGTTAAACCTCATCTGCCATTTCCCTGCCCAGGCCTCCAACTTATCCAGATCCCTTTGTAATAACATATTATCCTCTATTGTGTTGATTACTTTACAGAGCTTAGTATCGTCTGCAAAGATCGATATTCTACTGTGTATTCCCTGTGTAAGATCATTAATAAAAATGTTAAAGAGGTTAGGGCCCAATACTGACCCTTGTGGTACCCCACTAGTAACAGCGATCCAGTCTGAGTATGTACCGTTAATTACTACCCTTTGTTTTCTATCAGTGAGCCAGTTACTTACCCACTTGCACACATTTCCCCCAGTCCAAGCATTCTCATTTTATTTACCAACCTTTTATGTGGCACCGTATCAAATGCGTGCACCGGAACCGGAAGTCCCCTTTATCTCTGAACATTGTTAGAGATGTTGCCCCTGTGGTCACCGCCCCCCAACCCAAGTTAATGTAGAGAGGCCATTCTCTAGCCTGGAAATAATGAGGTCAGGTGTGAGGTCATGTATGTAGGATCTGATGGAGGGAATACTATTTCTCAGAAAAAATTCAGAGACTCCACAAATGTTCCTGCAGTGTTTTGCATATTTACAAATTTTTGTGTTCTAAAGTCGTATCCAATAAATATATTTTACACTCAAAAGCAAAATGGTAACAATGTTTTGAACTTGTGACTTTCAGGCTCCATATCTCTCCATCCACTACAGCTTTGTAAATGAGGCTACTGTCATTGTATATACAGTCATCTTACCTATCTTATATATATAAATTTGACTTGCAAGTATTTAGCATCTGCTTAGGCCTGCAGATTCTTTCCTGTAACTGCATTGTTACCGTTTTGCTCCTAAAAATCAAAATGTTAAGTTTTATTTTGTTAGTATATGGGAAATCCACCTTTTGTTTTTCAATACTGCCTGAATCCTTCTGGGCTCTAGATCAGATTCAAGCATATCTTAACTAAAATCTGATCCTAGGTCTCTTCTACACATTCCCAATGTTGGTGCAGACTGGACGTGGATACAAATACAGCTTTTTCTTCAACTCTACCCAGTGTTCAAAAGATCAAAACATAGTTATTATTTTGCTTGTCAGTGTCTGCTCTACCTAAATAGCTTGATTATTGTGTCATAAGGTGATAAACAGCCTTATGTTACCATTTTACTACAGTAAAGTTATCACTTAAACATGCGCCATGTATGAGGGAGTCAGGAGTCGGAGGTTTGGGAAATTGAGGAGTCGGAGTCGGGGCTTTGGCTTGCCAACTCCACAGCCCTGGCGGCTATTCCACAGATTTACAGTTCTCATAGTGAAGAACGCTTTCCTCCTCTAGAGATTGAATCCTTTTTTTCTCCAGCTGAAGGGAATGTCCTCTTGTCTTTTGAGGAGGTTTTAAATGAAATAGCTTGTCCCCATACTTTTTGTAGGGACCATTTATATACTTATATAAATCATTTCTCCCTGGAGCTGTCTTTTCTCAAGACGAAATAAAGTTCTTTTAACCTCTTCTCATAACTAAGATGCTTCATTCCCCCTTATAAGTTTGGTTGCTCGTTTTTGCACTCTCTAGCTCCATTACATCCTTTCTATAAACTGGAGACCAGATTTAAATAGCATATTCCAAGTGAGGTCGGACCAGCGCTTTATACAGTGGTAAAATTACATCCTTGTCCCGCGAGTCCTCTTTTAATACATGCCAATATCTTGCTTGTCTTAGAGGCAGCTGATTGACATTTCATGCTGTTCTGTGGTCTATGATCTACAAGAACACCCAGATCTTTCTCAACAAGCGATTCTCCCAGTCTTTATTTTTGTAAATATCATTTAACTAATAACCTCGCTATCCTTCAACTTCATTTGTATTATATTTGTCTTTGACAAGCCATTTACATTATATGGCTTTTCTTACTATAAGCAATTCTATTTGAGTCCATGTTCTTAAAGAGAACCTGTCACATAATTATGCCCCTTTGCTGAGGACAGAACATGCTAGTGACAGACATGCTGTTTCCAACTCTGTGTCCCTTATTCTGTAAGATGCTGTAGTTAATGCTTAAATCTGCTGTTTTCAGCCAGAAAAGTCTAAGACATTTTTTTCAAACCCCGCTTATCTGAGGCTAGCCCCGCCCACCTCAACTGATAAACCTATTACTTTGAATAGGTAGAAACATGTGAACAACTGCCAGGTGAGTGGGGCTAGCCTTTGGTGGGCGGGGTTAACACCTGCTCATGCATAAGATCTGAATGGGTAAATGCTCTAAAACTACAGCATCTTACAGAATAAGGGACATCGCACTGGAAACAGCAGGTCTGACACTGGCTTGTGCTGTTCTCAGAAAGGGGGGCATACACTATGTGACAGGGTCCCTTTAACCCCTTAACAACCGCCCACTGACTTTTGGTGTCAGCTGGTGTGGGTCGTTCGTCTACAGCGACATCTTTTGGCGTCGCTGCAGACTTAGAGGTTTGCGGCGCCGGGCGCCGCAAATGCGCTGGGATTGGGGCTGTACCAGGAAACCTCCGCAACCCGATGCTTTAACCTTTGATTGCGGCGGTGCGTTACCACAGCGCAAAGGGTTCCCCTGCTCTGTCGGATGATCGGAACACCCGGTCACCTGACAGAGCTCAGGGATCGGCTGCACAGTCAGCTCTTGGGACCTAAAGTGGCCCCAGAGCTGTCTGTGTAACAAGCCAGTGACTAGGACGCACTGTGTGCTGTCCAGATCACTGCCTGTGTCAGACTGACACAGATTAAAATGTATTAGCATATATGAATATGCTAATACATTACTAAGTGTAAAAAAAAATAAAAAAAAAAAAGTAAAATAGTTCTCCCTTCAGGGGATTTAAAAAAATAAATAAAAATAAAATAATAAATAAATATTTAATAAAAAATAATTGTGCATAAATTACACACACAACAAAACCTACACATATTAGGTATCCACATGACCGTAATAACCTGTAGAATTAATCTAACAAGTTATTATGTGTGAAATATGAACGGTGTAAAAAACAAAATGGAAAAAAAACTAAATTTAAAAAAAAATTTAAAAAATTCTGCAATTAGTTATAAGTGAACTTAAACTATTCCCCCATAAAGTACAACTTGTCTCGAATAAAAAGAGGCCTCATCCAACTGCGTCATTGAAAAAATAAATAAGTTACAACTGTTGAAACGCAAGGCAAAGACTAAAAAAACGTTCTGGTCATTAACTACTTTTCAGGCCTGGGAGTGAAGGTGTAATGATGGGGACAGTAAAAATAAGCACTTTTGCAATTGATTTGTATTACCAAAATCATTCAGTATAGCAGATATTAGCTAATCTGTGAGCAGCTAGAGCTAAATGTGAAACGTGGGGTCGGCGCCACACCCCAGCTCTTGCCGGGACATGCCCCTTGTGTGGCACATGCCCCCTGTGCTGTGATTGGCTGTCATGCACTCCCTGTGCTCACTCCCCTTTTAGCTGTATGAAAATGACTCTCTGGGTCTATGTTCTCATTGTCTTTCATTCCCCTCTGAGCATTATGAGGCTGCCTGAGCTCTCTATGCTCCTCTCCCAGTGACAGTTCTATGTGAAGAATCTGGGCAAATACTCAGTTTCTCTAGCTGCTAGATTCACTCTCCCCCCACCCATACAACACAGCCTTATATGCCTGATAACAGATGGGGGAGCAGAGTGCATTTCTCACATTTGTTTAATCATTTCAGGTTATATTATAACTGTTTACAACAATACAGGTGTTCTGGTTCCAAGGACTGGAGAACGGGAGGAGAGAACCGCCCCTGGATTTGAGGCTGTAAGCTAAAGAGCTAGCACCAGATACCTGCGAAAACCTGTACTGAGAAAACCCTTTTAAGTTATCCATGAATCTTATTTCTGTTTCAGCTGCTCCAATCCATTTTTTTACTTCCTTCTTTTTCTTTTTTTTTAAACGATGATTTTTATTGAGAAGAAAAATGTCATCCTTTACAAACAATCACATCGCAATATACAGATAATACTTCAATATGTAACACTTAAATGCTCCTTTAACACTTACACTTCTCCATTTTATTATATTAATATCCATAAAAATAAACCGAGCCAATATTAAACAATCCCTATAAAGCCCCTCCCCTACCACCCACCCCGGAAATGGAAAATATTGTCACCAAAAATATTGTGAAACCACTCTTTTCTCTTCAAGGAATATTCTAATAAGTATCACCTACCCAGTGCGGGAATTCCTCCCTTGTAACCTTTCTTAGACCACCTATACGTTCCCTGGTCATGTATCATCCCCTACCTCTAGTCTGCCCAAGGATCCAGCCAATTTTTCCCTGAGGTAGTAATCAGAAGTGCGAAAGTGATCCATCAGCGCCCCTACCTCTTCATCTGAAAAGTTTTAACTATAAAACTTTTCCCATTTTTTAAAGAACTTCTAAAGATAAAGAGCTCTTATTTGTTTCCACCTCAATCCTATCTATGGTTAGCAATTTCTTGATTCAAAAGGATAGCTTCATCCTTTGTCGGGACACTCTCCTTCAACCAATGTCTTAGGATACACTTCTTAGCAACCAGCAATAACGTTTGCTTCCTTCTTTTTCTTAAAGGGGACGTATCGCTTCTTTAGTTCGGCTGATTCAAATGCCCCTCAGCTTTAACTCTAGAAATGCAGGGGCGTTCTTCCCTCCCAGCTGGGTGGGCATTCATCCCCCCTTCACTGTTCATGCTGGCTCCCGAGACTTCCCCACCCCCCTCTCTGAGTCCCCTGGGCACTGTGTCTCTCCCTTTCAGTCTATTTTGTAGAGGCTGTATACATACCACAGGCTGCATTCAATCTAGGGCTGAGCACTGATCTCTTCTCCTTCAAAAGCTGGGAGATTTGTTACAGTTGAATTCATTTTTCTATGAACGGCACGGATCTCCCTTCTATGCAGGAGAGGCACGGATTGACACACAATTCTGTTTCCTGATTGTAGAAGCCCTGCACTGTTATTCTGTTTCTTCTGGCTGTGCAGAGTGAAAATGCGCTGATCCCTTACTTTGAGTGAAAGGCAGGAATGCAAGCTCTGTGAATACAGCCGACCGGGGGCTGAAAAGAATGTAAATGAGCTCTCAGCTAGTGAAATACAAGGAGGAGGGGTCCAACCAGCATTTTATATCAGTATAAACAGAAGATAAGGGATCCTGTGATAACAAGACAACTTTGCTAATGATATCCAATTGCAAAGTTGCTTGTTTTCACTGTCCTCTTATTCTGAAGACCATTTAATGAAATGATACAACCCCTTTAAAGTCGAGATCTATCCTCCCGAGATGTGGGTTCATGTAGTTGTGCTCGCCTTACATGAGAGACATAGAGGTAGTTGACCTTTTGTTTATTCTTATTGAACGCCTTTGTTCTGCAACTACTTGTGGTTGTATTTGTTCATTTTGAGTGGTTGGGTGTTTTGCGGTATCCAAATCATTGAAAAGTGGTATGCATACGCTGACATCAAAGTGTGGTATTACATGCAAATCTCCCATTTATTTCCTGATGTTTACATGTTTTATAACATTTGATTCAAGGCGTATTTCATTTAAATTACAGACTGTATATTACCTCCATATAGTGGTAAATACCAGTGTACACAGGCTCTGCAGTCTGTATATTACTACAATACAGTGACCATATAGTGGTAGACACCAGTGTACACAGGCTTTACAGACTGTATATTACCTTCATACAGTGACCATATAGTGTTAGACAGCAGTGTACACAGGCTCTAAAGACTGTGTATTACCTCCATATAGTGACCATATAGTGGTAGACACCAGTGTACACAGGCTCTGCAGACTGTATATGACCTCCTTTCAGTGACCATATAGTGGTAGGTACCAGTATACACGGTCTCTGCAGACTTTATAGTACCTCCATACGGTGACCATATAGTGGTAAACACCAGTGTACACAGGCTCTGCAGACTGTATATTACCCCCATACAGTGACCGTATAGGGGTAGTTACCAGCATACACAGGCTCTGCAGGCTATATATTACCTCCATACAGTGACTGTATAGTGGTAGACACCAGTGTGCACAAACTCTGCAGACTGTATATTACCCCCATACAGGGATCGGATATTGGTAGATACCATTGTACACGGACTCTGCAGACTGTATATTACTCCCATACAGTGCCAATATAGTGGTAAATACCTGTAACGGTCTGGTAGTGGATCTGCTGGACCACCACAGGTGATGGTGGAAGCCCACACCAGGGAGCGGAATCTAAGTAGGTCCCGATATTCACCAGAACCCGCCGCAAAGCGGGATGGACTTGCTGTGGCGGGAATCTACCAGGTTGCTTCACTGAGGGACTTGCCTGCGGTGGCGGCCAAGGGGTAGGCGTGGTACAGATTCGACAGGCAGGTCGTAGTCGGGGACAGGCAGGAGGTCAGGACAGGCGGCTTGGTTCGTAACCGTGGGACAGGTGAAGGGTCTGGGAGGCGGCAAGATTCGTGGGGCGGTAAATGTAGGCTAGCGGTTCGGTACACGGTAGACAAGACTAGACTGGACTTCTAGGATGCTTTCTCCACAGGCATGAACACTAAGGATCCAGCAAGGCTGCCAGGAAGAGGCTGGACTTAAATAGGAACAGTGCCCGTCAATGACCAATTACCGGTGCACTGTCCCTTTAAATTTCACACTGCCAGCGCGCGCCGCCCTGGGGGGCGGTGCGCCGCGGGGGGGCAGGGCATCGCGGGAAAAGTGGTGTGGCGGGGAGTGAGCGGACCCCGAACCGGGGGTGAGGACGGGGGCCCGCTCGGAGCGGGGGCAGGATGCACCCCGACCGGAAGGGGGTGCAGAGGCACCGTGAAAATTTCCAGTGTGCCAGATCTGGAAAGATAAGTAAATTTAAAGTTTTTTCCCTGGCCTGTTTTGTTTCGTTTTTTCCCACACAAAATATAGACCTCCTTTTCTAGCCTTTTACAATTTCCCAAATTTCTGTAAAAATTTTGAATGGTGTCATAGGTGGAGATGAGGGGGCTAGGGGGTAACGGAGAAGGGGGGGAGGCTAGGGGGTTGATGGTGGGGTGGGTTTATAAGAAAGTTTTTGATATTTACCCTTCCCATGCCCGATTTCAAGATTTTGCACGGCTGCCCCTTTCTCTGGAACATGCTACCAGTCCATAGGAAAACCCCCGCCCTTCGTAGTTTTAAGGGGTGTCCTGAAACCATTCCTCAGGGGGCCCCTCCCAAAACCATAATTGCTAACCCAACCTTTTCCCACCTTTTCTGTCACTCCCTAATAGGGCACTACAGGCACTTATTGATATAGTGTTCAGTATGGTGGCAGGTTCACCAAATCTTTAGTAAACCCCCCCATATTTAAAACCCCTGGTGGGCCCTTTTAAATTTGATTCTCCCCTTTGTTTCCCCCCGGCCCTTTAGATTGTAAACTTTGCGAGCAGGGGGCCCCCACACCTTGTGTCTCATGTAAGTGCTTTCCCGTGTAAAGTCTGTAATTTTCCCCTCTACATTGAAAGTGCTGCGAAATTTTTGGCGCTATTAAATTAAAAATTTTTTATTATTTTTAATTCTATGTGCAACCCTCTGTTTGGTAATTTTTTGCATATATTAAAGAGAATAGGACCAAAATGATCCTCTGTTTCCCCATAGTGCAGGGATCCAACTGGATACCCCAATTTAACACCCCTTTGTTTTCTATCACTGGCCAGTTACCCCCTTGAAAGCTTTTCCCCCAGTCAAACTTTCTTATTTTTTCTTTAAAACCTTTTATGTGGATTTTCAAAACTTTAGAAAATCTAGATATATGACATCCCAAAAGCTCACCTTTTCAGTTAGAATAATCTCCCCAAAGAAACTGTAAAATCCCCCCTGGAACAGGGATTTTAAAATTTTTTTTCAGTGAGATTCTCCAGGATAGATTTCTTAGAAATTTCAAATATTTTACCACAACAGAGGGGTTAAAATTTCCCGGGCCCTTTGTTTTCCCGGATCCTTTTTGACCCCTTTTTTAATATTGGGCACTATTTGCTTATGGCCAATTTTTTGGGAATACCCCGTTATTATAAAATCTATAAAAATTTTTTGAATAGGGGCCCATCTATCACATTACTTAATCCCCTTTTGATGCATGGTGTATACCCTAGAACCCCGGGATTGTTATTTTAACCTTCACTTCTCCCTGGGTCAGACAAGAAACATTTGAGGTGGAGTTTACCTCATCCCTCTGCTCATCAACAGGAAGGTCATTTTGCTTAGTAAATACTGTGGAGAAAAAATTGTTTAATGGGTTTGCTTTTTCCTCATCGCCCTCTACAACACCCCCCTCACTACTTTTAAATATTTATATAGTTGTACCTATATGTCCAGTTGTGGGAACACCTTCCTGACCAAGTCCAGTGTCAGTAAGGGGTTAAATATGCTTTGTACATTTTTAAATATTTTGTCTGTGGACCTGAGTCAGGCTTTTTTTGTTGGCAAATCACAGAGTTATAAGGGAGGAGGCTCAGGCTTTGTTATTTGGTGGCAAACAAAAGGATTTACCACAACAGACCGGGCCGGTCACAGCTCCGCTTTATTATGGAATTTAGATTGTGAGCCCCAATGTGGTCAGGGACTAATGGGAAGCGTGACCCAAGTGGCTGAAGCTGAATTGCTACTATTCCCAAACAAGCAAAGAGGTGACAGAGTGAGGACAGTGGCGTAGGCGGCACGATGACATCATTACATTTCACCACGGCATCCAGGGGGCCAGAGCTAGCTCCGATCCCTGCTAATATTTCTGAGCCATCACCTGCAATCCCTGCACTACTGGGTGCATTGCACAGAGATGCATACGGAGTTGTGTGGCGAGGTCGCAAGTGCTACCTGTACGACTTTTAGAACTACACCATTGATAGGTCAGTATGTGTAACTTTAACATAGCCCTGGCTGAAAGTAAGGCATGTGTGGCCTCTGTAGTCGTTGGCCCCCTCCCAGTGCTCTGTAGCGATCCCCTGGCTCTGTAGCGACCACTGTGGTCCCTTCTGTGCTCTGCAGTAACCTCTGTAGTCCCCTCCTGTGTGTTATAGTATCCCTTCTGTGCTCTGTAGTGACCCCTCTGAACTCTGAGGCAGCCCCCTATGCTCTGTAGTCCCCTCTGTTCTCTGTATTGGCTCCTGTGCTCTGTAGTGTCCCCCCTGTGCTCTGTAGTGTCCCCTCTGTATTGGCTCCTGTGCTCTGTAGTGTCCCCTCTGTGCTCTGTATTGACCTCTGTGCGCTGTAGTGTCTCCTCTGTGCTCTGTAGTGACACCCCCTGTGCTCTGTATTGGCTCCTGTGATCTGTAGTGGCCCATCTCTGCTCTGTAGTGACCCCTCTGTGCTCTGTATTGGCTCCTGTTATATAGTCCCCCCTGTGCTCTGTAGTGACCCCTCTGTCCTCTGTATTGGCTCCTGTGTTATGTAGTCCACCCCTGTGCTCTGTATGTCCTCTGGCTCTGTAGTACCCTGTGCCTGTAGTGCCCTCTTCCCCTGTAGGGCCCCCCTCTGTGCCCCCCCCCT
>JAODAL010039806.1:0-37618 GCA_025379985.1 Phyllomedusa bahiana
CCGAAAGGGGGTCCAAGGGGGGAAGCCAGAAGTCATCCCCTGCCGGATGGTGACTATTGGGCTGTCACTAGCCTGGAAAATCAGCTTGCTGCTGGCAATCTGCACATGTGACTCCTAGGGGCTCCCTGCCTCCATCTCCACTGTAATACTGCCACGGTGCTTGCGGTCATCTGCCTCTTCCTCATCTCCACTACCCTCCAGCTGCTCCTGCTCCTCCCTCTCTTGTCACCTGGGTAAAAATCCACTCATTTCACCAGACAATGCTTCTGCTCCAATTTTCCCCCTCCTCCTCCTCCTCCAGTTCAGTCCCCACGGACTCATGTGGCCGCGAGATGTAGCCCGCCACGTCTCCAGTCCCCTGCCCAGACAGATTTTTTCAGCATCTGCTCCAGGACATGAAGCAGTGGAATGACGTTATTCATCCCGTAGTCCTGGCGACTGACAAATAACGTGACCTCCTCGAATGGCCTCAACAAACGGCAGGTGTCACGCATGAGCTGCCACTGGCTGACATCAAAGTTACACAGGGGAGTACTCCTGTCCGCCTGGATCATCAAAAAATCGTTAATGGCCTTTCTCTGTTCATACAGTCGGTCCAACATGTGCAGGCTGGAATTCCAACGGTGGAAACATACATATCAGAGTGTGTTGGGGAGGCCTTCTGCTGCTGCAACTCGAGGAGGGTGTTCCTGGCTTTGTAGGAATGGATGAAGTGCATGCACAGTTTCCTGGCCATTTTCAGAATCTTCTGAAGATCGGTGGAAGACTTCAGGAACCTTTTCACAACCAGATTGAACACATGCGCCATGCAGGGCGCATGGACCATCCCTCCTCGGTGCAGCGCGGACACCATGTTACTCCCATTGTCCGTCACCATGGTTCCGATTTGCAGTTGGCGCGGAGAAAGCCACACATCGATTTCTTGCTGCATGACGTGGAAATTTCCTCCCCTGTGTGACTTCATTCGCCGAGGCAAGTCAGGTGTAGAACTGCGTGACACCGCTGCGCCCTACACATGTGGTATGTTGGAGCAGTACTTGTGGAGGCTGAGATGATGGTGTGGTGGAGGGAGGAGGCGGACATTGGCGCAGGAGCCGCAGTTTGACAACGTGGAGGAGAAAGCGCGTCTCCTGTCCAAGTTGTTGGTGTGCCTGGGCAGGAAGCACATTCACCCAGTGGGCCGTAAAGGACATGTACTGGCCCTGACCGTAGTTACAGCTCCAGACGTCCCCCGCTGCCGTGCACCTTTGAACAAACCGATAAGCTCAAGGACTGGCCCACCTTCTGTTCTACATATTTATGAAGTGCTGGTACTGCCTTTTTGGAAAAGAAATTACGGCTTGGAACTCTCCATCTCGGCTCGGCACAAGCCATTATTTCTCTGAACGGTGCAGAGTCCACCATTTGGAAAGGGAGGGACTGCAGTACCAACAACTTGGACAGGAGCACGGTCACTTCTGCACCTTAGGATGGTTGGACGCATACTGTTGTCTCGTTGTAATCGCCTCGCTGAACGACTGCTGGCGCCATGAGTAGCGAGGAGCAGGAGCATCTGGACCGGGAGATGATGGCAAAGAGAAACAGCTCCCTTCTGCAGAGGTGGTGGAGCCTTGACTGGCTGCAATGGCATGCGTGCCTCTGGCTGTTGCTGCTGCAGGATGGTTCACCACCTCTGAGTCATGTTTCTCCCAGCCACCGGATGGTGACGCTGCATGTGTTGACGCAGGGGCCCTGGTGCCAACGTTAGCTCCCTGGCCACGCTTCACTTTCTGCCCACAGATTCTACATAACCATATTCGGCTCCTCCGGTGACTTAGCAAAGAACTTGCCAACACCGCCGAGTAACTGATTTTAATCGCCCAATTGCTCCCGCACATGTGAGTGTACTACTGCTGCCGCTGCCTCGCTGAGCCCCTGTTCCGCTACTTTCTTGGACCTGCGAAGCTTGTTTTCATACCCCGTGGCCACTTGGCTCCCGTACGTCCCACTTCTGCTCCCCCTGCTGACTCACGGCCACACAACCCACAGCTGGTGCACCGCTGCCTAGACGCTCAAGCTGACGCCCTCGTATCTCCTGACGTATGATGAAGCCCTTGCTTCACCGGCTCCCAAGTGCGGTCGGCTACATCATCATCGAATTTGTAGGTGTTACATCATCACACTGCTGTCCTCATCAGCGAGTCTTTATTTTTTTTCTTATTTCTTCTTCTTTTTTTTTCTATTTAGTTTTTTCTATTTTTTTTTTTGTTTTTTTTTTTTTTTTTTGGTTTTTTATTTTTTCTTTTTTTTTTTTTTTGTTTTTTTTTTTTTTGGTATGCAGAGGCTGACCCCTCACAACATGACCTCCCATCCACTCTCAACAACTATACTTTTCCGCCTACATGCAAGAAGCAGGGGATCTTGGCCCCATTCTCGCTGCCAATAGCCTGCTGACTGCCCTCCTCCAATTGATCATCCTCGCTTTATATAGTTGGCGCTGAGCCCATACCACATATAGATCTCTGCTGAGAGGCAACCGTATTGGGACAGATGCAGGTTTAGGACAGGGATGGCCGCTGACCCACTCTGGGCCATGCCAACTAAATGGGGTTGTGTCTGACGTGTCCCACCGACTCTGGCTGGGGTTGTCAGATGTCTCCTGGGAGAAAGTGGATGACCTAGTCAACCAATCTAGAACCATTGGGTTTGCTGAACAACACACGGCCGCTAGATGAAAGCGTCAGTTGTGGCCTCAACCGAGTGACCCCTGCTAGCGACGTCCCCCTCTTGCTGTGCTGCGACCTGGGCCTGCTCAGGAATTTTTTGCCACGCCACTCGCAGGTGAAGAGCCTGCAACCCTCTGTCTGACATATTGTTTTTCTAAAATATACAGAACACTGTTTTGATGAAGAATATCTTATTGAATAAATACACACCCTGTATTTGACACCAAATGAACCCAGTAACAAGCTGGGTAAACCCTTGGAAATAAATTGAGGCGCTACCACAAATGGCCAGGCAAAATTGACTTGTGATGTGCCGTTTAAAAGAACACTGTGTATTTTACTGATATTTAAAACACAAACAGGCTTAAAAAAATCCTCGGTAATATGAATTATGCTACAGGCAAAATTTCCTTCTTTGGTCCGTGAAAAAGAACGTTTCTTTTAATAAGGTACAACTGCAGAAAATATACTTAAAGTATAAAACCCACACATTGGGGGGATTTTTGTTATGAAAATTTTTTGGTTGGCACCCCGGCAAAAAGAAAAAAAAAAAATAGTGCCCCCCCTTTAAACCGAAAAATAGTTACCAGCTTTTTTGGTAGCGTGTTTAAAATGGGCGTGTATTTTACCCTACACAAAAATCAGAAAAACCTTTTAATTTAACCTTCGGTTATGAATTATGCTACAGTAAAATGTCTTTTTTTTAGCGGTGAAAAAAGAACTTTCCCTTTTAGTGACCACAACGGCAGAACAACGATTAATTAATCCCTGGATGTAACTGCGCAAAATAATGTTGACAACCAAAAATTACCGAGCTTTAGTAGCCGTGTTACAAATGCGATTATCTTACGGTACACAAACAAGAGAAAAACTTTAAATTAAATTCGGTTTATGAATATGCTACCGAAAAATGTCTTTTTGCAGTGAAAAAGACTTTTCTTTTAAGTGACCAATAGACGGCAAACAACGCTTAATTTACCCTGGATGTAAATTGCGCAAAAGATTTGAGCAACCAAAAATTACCAGCATTGTAGCGTGTTAATAATGCGTTATATAAGCTACCACAACAAGAGAAAAACATTAATTTAACCTTCGGTTATAATTATGCTACAGGTAAAATAGCTTTTTTGGCGGTGAAAAATAACGTTTCTTTTATACCAAAACAGCAGAACAATGCTTAATTTAACCCAGTATATAAAAAGCGCAAAAGAAATAGCAACCAAAAATGAAGTGGTATTTGATTGTAAAAAACGCTGTTTTCTTTAAATGAATGTCTCACATAAAAAACAAAAAAATTCCTTAAAAATAATAACCTCATTAGATATACATTAAAAACCCCTAATCCTAAAAGTTTTATCCTCATTAATGGCCTCAATAAAAATTAACCTATAGGTTATAAATAATATAGTGTACAACCCTATTCTGACTGCAAGATCCACAGTCCAAATGCTAGGGTAAATAGAGATGATTAGTTAGGAGGAACACACTCTACAGATATAAATACCAATATCATAGGAAAAAACCAAAATCATCAAAATAACACACGTCTGTAAGACGTTATTTGATATAAACTGGTATTCATGGGGATATGAACTCCAAAACGCAAGTATCAAGAAGTTACCTTCAAAAATACGGGACCAGATATATAAGATAACATCTACTTACTGTGTCAAAAGAGTCCCTATCCCAGTAGAGCAGCCCATCCTAAAAGGAAACCCCACTTATCGGTGGCTCACCCTAAACAATAATTACTTCCTCCACAGTCCCATATAGATACAGACCGGGCACTGCAAAAAATCCCAATGCGTTTCCCCAGTCTAGGGTTCATCAGGGGATGATAAACAAGAAATGGATTGATCAATAATCCATAAGTCCCCAGCAATGCCATGATGAGAGCCATAGTAATCATCAAAAGTAGTATGCTCCTTATATACAAAGTTAGCTCATCCCGAACGTATGCCATAACCAATCAATACAAATACCAAAGATAGGCTAACCTGAGATAGGGCACCCCCGAATGCCCCCCGTTTGTGATGCGCAATAAAAAATTTTTTTGAACGCTGAACCTGGAAAAACCCCGGGTCTAGAAGAATTCCCCAAAGGTTCATGGGGTTTTAAAAAACGAAACCCCAATGCCATAATAGCCCTGTGACGCGAGCGCCATTATGCGTGCTCGGACGGACAGGTACCCCCAGTGCGCACGCGCAATGAAGATAGACTCAGAGAAACGTTATGCGCGTGCGTTCAGGTACAAAATTAATTAAGCCCGTATCAAAATGGGCGAATCTCGCGCAAATAGCCCAAAAGAGCCATGCATATATATTTCAGACATGCACCCCAACCAAACCTTGATAACCAGGCAATAAACAAAAAGCCACAACAAGTATAAAACATTGAAAAGGGGCCATGAGGTACACATTAACTGTATTCATATATACACATCTCAAAACCGATAACTTTGTTACTATATATAATATATTTTTTTTATTATATAATATATAATATAATTTTATATATATTATACTCCTAATAACAATGAACATAATAAAACAAGGGTTATTCAAAAACAAGATTTTGTTTAGATTTGTGAGAAGGCACGAGGGCCAATTTTTTGATGGTCGATATTTCACCGAGGGTTTCGTTCGGTGAAGTAAAACCCGTTAGCCATCGTCGGGATCGAATGGTAGACCCTTTTTTTTTGTTTGTAGGACTGCTGGAATAGCAGGGGAAATCGGGTAACTTTACTGGACACTTCAAAAAGAAAGGGTGGGTGGAATTGCTCCCAGGTTATCCAGGGCCTGGTTTTGGGGGCCCCAACTTAAGGCAGGAAAGCG
Organism: Phyllomedusa bahiana; assembly: GCA_025379985.1. Lineage (NCBI taxonomy): Eukaryota > Metazoa > Chordata > Amphibia > Anura > Hylidae > Phyllomedusa > Phyllomedusa bahiana. The sequence goes on from JAODAL010039806.1 coordinate 5,540, forward strand.
GGGAATGGGGGGTTTTTGTTTTGGTTTTTCTCAGTCAGAAGAGTTTGGCCTGCGGGGGCCCAAAGAGCGGGAAAAATTCTGTGCGGGCCCGCATAGCCACCCATTTATAAAACCCCACTTTCCCCCTTTTTCCTTGTGGGGAAGGGCCTCGGGGAAACTACAAGAGACTGTGATTTGGTTCCCAACAAAGGACTTTATATTTTTATTTTGGGGGGTTTGAAGTAAGCCTGTAGCCTTTTTTTTCCGTTTGCTGTGAAACTCGGGGCTAAAAAAACCCCGAGAGAATTTAAAAAAAACGAACCCCCAGGAGGGGGGTTTTTTGCCCCCCCCAAAGATAAAAACCCCACAATGGGTTGGAGGACGCGGGCACAGACCCCCCGTCATTTCCTGGGTCAAAAGCAGCAGTGCAAACCCCAACTACAACTGCTAAACATGGAGGAGCTAAATTAACCCACCTGGTTAAAGGCAATCTGCGCAAGCAGCAAACCAAAAGCGCAGCAGCAGAAAGCTCATGGGGAAAGCCTTTAACAGGCGCAGAACCCAAGCCAAAACACAGAAAAAGGGGCTCATCTGAAAGCCTTGCAGGTGCAGAAAAGCCCCCAAACCCCAGCTGTTTGATGCGGGTTAGAAGGCGATATTAACGGATCCCCGTGCGGGCCCGGGGAAACTCCCAGCCCCGGGCCAAACCCACGACAAAGGGACATGGGGGCAAGAAGGACCGCAGGGGGGCCCCTCCAAAAATGACCCCGGAAGATGACATTGAGGTTTTTCCCCACGGGGGGTTTTGAAGGGGTTCCCGACCCGGGGGGCGCAAAACCGGGCCCGGAGGCAAGGGGCTGAGGTGCGGGCCCCCTATTTAACGGGGGAACCCCCAAAAAGGGCCCTTTTTATGACCTCCCCCTTACGGGATGCAAAAGAGTACTAAAAATTTAAAAAGGGGAAGATCCGGGCCCGCGTTTTGGGTTTGTTACGTTGGCGGTCCGGGCCCAGAGGGTACACCATGGGCGTGACATAAGGTAAAACCCCCGGGAGGTCCCCAGCTATTTATTTGTTGCACTGGTACAGAAATGGCTGCAGCCTGAGAAGGGCCCCCCGGGGCCGCTAATGGTCGAAAGAGTGGTTAGGGAAACCGTTTATAAACCCCCCCCCTCCCCCCCGCCTTCACCGCATTCTTTACAATGCGGGGTTGCCGGGGGTGATCCCCAACGGGCAAAAAGACCTAGGGGGGTCCGTAAAAGAGTTTCCCAAACCCCTTTGGGAGATCCCTGGGGGCCCGGGGGAAACCAAAAAAACCCCTTACTGGGAGGGCCGGAAGACGGGGAACCAACCGAATCCAAAAAGCAAAAGACTCCCCGGGAGGGTGGGGCCCCCCGGGCCGAGGAGGCCCAGACCCGGGTGCCAAAAAGGGAAATCCCCAAAGGGATATTGTGTGCGGGTGAGTTTGGGGGCCCAGGACATATAGGGGCTCAGATGTCCCCCCTTCACTTTTGGAGCCCAGGGAAACCTCCCATTCCCCCACCCCCCCGCATTTCCCTCTCTTTGCACACCCTCCCATGCAGTGCTGTGGAAACCCAAATGGGGGGGAAACCCCAATTGTAAAATGAAAAAGTAAATGGCACCGGGGGTCTGGGGGCACCTGGATTTCAGGGAGTTTGGGTCACTCCATATCAAAACTCACCCCCCAAAATGTTTTTGGCCCGGGAAAAAAAGTGGGGGTCACATGAATCCAGGGGAAAAAAGGGTTTACCCAGGGGCCCCGGTTAAACTTAGACAGGCGGGGGGACCGTGTCACACAATTTTTGGGGTGGTGCAGGGGTTCAAATTTCACATTTGTTTATGGGCCGAGACTGTCCTCTGTTCTGGGGGCCTGTGGCAAAAATCGCCTTTTGCCAATCCCCCACAGTTTCTTGGACCAGGCTACTGGGGAGGGGCCTAAGACAACCCCAGAAAATTTTCCCCCTTTTTGTCCGGGTTTGGGGATAATAGGGAAAAAGCTCATCAGAAAGACCTTCCCGATTTGGGGGTAGCTAACAAAATTTTGGTACCCCCCCAACTGAACATGACCCTAAAAGGGGGGACGGGAAAAACGTGAAGGTTCTCAATTGGGGGGCCCCAGGAGTCGGGGGCCCGAAGACGGTTTTTCCCCCTTTTTGGCCCCGAACCAAAATCTGTTAAACCCCATCCCCAAAATCAGGAAAAAGAGTTTGGGGAGAGCTTTTTTGGTTCCGGGACCCAAAAGGCGTAAGGTCCCTTTGGGAAAAGGGCCCCCACCCCCTGTGTTTAAAGGGGGCTTAAAGGGGGAGACAAAAACCCGAAGGAAACTAAAAAAACGTTTCTATTTGGCCCCGGGTTTTTATCCCGGGGGATTTTGGGGTTTATTTTGCCAATCTTGTCCCACCTCCCAGGTCAAAACCCCCCCGTTAACATATTTTCCCTAGCCCTCTGGTGCCGTTACCAAAACATTTTAGGTCCCTTTTGATAGGGATAGCAGGATCTGGGAGGGGGCCCTTGGTGAAAGCAGCCCAGAGGTTAAACCCAAAACATCCTGGGCCCTTTTTTGATGACCCAAACCCCTTTTTTTCCCGGAGGCCATCCCCTCAGAACCCCCCATCCCGGGAAATTGGGAAAGGGGCTTCTCTATGTCCCTTTTCCCCAACAGGAATTCCCAAGGAGATCTTGACGGGTCAGGGGAAACCCCCTTCATGTCCAAAAGGGAAAAAAGGGGGCTGTGCAAAGGGGTTGAAAGTGACGCAACGCGCGCTTCAATCCATCATCTAAACCTCAAAACCCGGGTGGGCTTGTTGAGCGTTTTTAAAAAAGACCTTGAAGGCCCGCTGGGAAAAAAGTGGGGAGAGAAGGGTGGGGCGGGAAATTTGGGGGCTGTCTCCTGCCTACTTGCTCTTCCCCAATTAGAGAAGGGACCCCTTTAAAACCTCCACAGGGTTCTCACCCTTTTTGAGCTTTTTTTAAAGGGGGGCCTCCTAGGGGAAAATCCTTAGAATTTGGGCCCAAAGGGAAAATTGGGAGAGGAAAGGGCACCCCCCCATTTTAAAAGCATAGTGGAAACAAGTGGCCCAACGCAGGGGAAGGGGTGGCAAAGGATGCCAATTGTTTAAGGGAGCATCTTCTTTTGGCACAAGAAGCTCAGGCCCGGATCTTTTAATAGGGCTTCTAGGGTAAGGGGATTTTTTAACCCGGGGGACAGAGTACTAGTATTAGTACCCCCCGTGGAAAAGCAAGTTTCCCGCTAAGTGGCAGGGGTCCCTATGGGGATAGTTGGGAAAAAGGGGGGGGAGGTGAAAATTTCAGGGGTTTACCGCCAGGGAAGAAGGAAACCCTTTCCCGATTGACCACGTCAAAACTGATAAAACCCTGGGAAGGGGAGAGAGAAAATTCCTGAGGTTTCCCTTTCCTAGTGCCCAAATCGGGGGCCAACATAGAAAACCGGGAAAAATCTCAGGAGACCCTATCCCCCTTCCCAAAAGCAACAATGTAGGGAAAAAACTGCAAGGGTTCGAGACCTGTTTTTCCAATACCATCTTCCCTACCCCTTTGGGGATTTTGAGCATTAAAACCTCACAGACCCCAAGGTAAGAGTAAAAACCGAAGCCCAAAAAGGAAACCCAGAAGGGCCCCCCGCGAGGGAATTTTCCCAAAAAAAGGGACAAAAGATGCTAGAACTAGGGGTGTCGAGAGGTTTCCAAGAGTGGGGGGTCCAGGGCCCATGGGGGTTTCTAGTACCCAAGCCAAAAAAGGAGAATGGAGATTCCCGCCCAAAAATTATCGCCCGGAAATCAACCAAAAAAATCCTCAGTGGATGCCTACCCTAACCCCCCGGGGAATTTAATTAAAAAGACAAAGGGCCAGCGAGGTAAATTTGCACCCTCGAACTCACAAAGGGAAAATTGGCAGATTCCCCTCAAAGGGAAAGCTAAGAGAAAAACGGCTTTTTTCAACTCCTTAAAGGGGGGTTTTAAAACGTTTTTTAAAGGGCCCTTTTGGTTTTGGGAGGGGGCCCCCGCCACATTTTCCCAAGGGGCCCTGGATTTACTTTTTAAAAAATGCCCACATAGGGAAATTTAAAAAGGGGGCCTATCAGACCACATTGTGATCTTTTGGCATGACTGAGAGAAACCCCTCTTGGGGAAAATCCAGGGCCCTGCTAGATTTCCTTAAGGAAAAAACCGGGTTTTTAATAAACCCTAAAATGTGCCCTGGGGATGGGGGAAACCAGGTACCTGGGGTACATAGTAGGGAGAGGGGGAAATTTAAGGGCCCAAAATGAATAAATAGAGGCATTTCCCGAAGGGGCCCCCGCCCCCTCACCAAAAAACAGGTCAGGGCGTTTTTTTTGGTTTTCGTAAAGGGAAAAACAGGGGGGAGGTTTTTACCCAAAATTTTTCGGAGAAAGCGGTTTTCCCCTTTACTGACTTAACCAAGGAAACCCAAATCAACAATAAAGTGTCCCCTGGGGAGGGGAGGGCTTTTTCCGGATCTCAAACAAACCCCATGTAAGGGGGGCCATGCTAAATAACCCCGGACTTCCTTTTCCCCGGAATTTTTTTGTCCAGACCAGCCTCTGAGGGGAACTTGGGGGGCCCCCTTAAAAAGTCCCAGGGAAATGAAAAAAGAAGAGCAACCCCTTTACACCCAAGTAGGAAAAATATCCCCGGCAGAACGGAATTATGCCCCTTATTGAGAAAGAAAAGCCCGGCCCTAAAGTGGGCAAATTTTTATTCCCTCAGGGTTTCCCACCGTTTGGAAGGAAAATTTAGGGTATGTCTTTATCATGCCCCACTCATTTTGGGGGGGGAGAAGAAGGGGAAATTTAAAGCCCGATTAAACCCCCTGTTTCCTTGCCCTGCAGGAATTTTTTTCCAAATTTACATAGAGCATAGGCCAGGCAAAACAAACAGGGAAAAAGCAAAATGCCCTCCAAAAGTGCACAGTCTGGTGGGTGAAGGTGGGCCCAAAAAACCCCGGGTTTTTTGGCGGGGAAAGGGGGGGGTATGTGAGAAGGCACGAGGGCCCTTTTTGATGGAAGAACTTGTCACGAGGGTTTCTGATCTCGGTGAAGTAAACCTGTTTTCCAAAAACGTTCGGTATCGATATGGGACTGACATTTTTTTTTGTTAGTAAAGGAAATGCGGGGAAAAACTGGATCTGGGGCAAATTTACTGGAGCAATTCAAAGAGCAGGGTGGGGGGATTGCTCCCAGGTATCCAGGGCCTGGTTTTAGGCCTAAATTAAAAGGGAGGAAAGCAGGAAAGGGGGGTGGTGTGTGTTTTTTTTTTTAGTCAGGAGTTTTCCTACGGGGCCAACTGGAAGTCCCGTGCTGCGCATACCATCCACTAAAAACCACCCCTTTTTTCCCCTGTTTTTTGTGGGGAAAGGGACCCAGGAAACTACAAGAGACTGTGAGTGTTTTAACAAGGACCTTTTTTATAATTAATTTTTTGGGGCTGAAGTTAAGCCTTATAAACCCTTTTTTTTCCCCCCTTTCCCGTGTTTAAATCTGGCTTTAAAAAAACGCCGAGAGAGTTTTAAAAGAACGCCCAGGACGGTGGTTTATTGGGTCCCCCCGAATACATCCCCACAATAGCCTATCTCAAGCATACGAATGGTTAGTGTTAAGGAGATGCATACGGATTAATACTTTTGACAAAATGAAAATTAAAAAAAGAGTATAAACCCAAAAAGCGGGAAAAAATTCCCCTAGACTGATTTCCCAAATTTTATAGAATACAACAAAAAGGGCCAGGACATATTGGGTTTTTTTAACAATTTTTTTCCCCATCTTTTATACAAATTTAACATACAACAAAAGAAAAAAATGATAATTCACAGAAAACAACCAAAATGCAAATTTTCATTCAGACCATGAGGGGCAACTGAATGTAATCGAAAAATCCATTCCGTTTCTTTTCTTAGCAATTTAATATCCGAGTCACCACCTCTAGGTGATCTCCTCACGACCTCAATAACAGAAAATCTCAAACTCATAGGATCATTGTTATGCTGTTCGCATACATATCGTGCTATCAGGGTATCTCTCCTGTGTCTGATATCCCCTAGGTGTTCACATACTCTCCTTCTAAACTGCCTTTTGGTCTTTCCTACGTAGCCTAAGGGGCAGCTACAATTACACAGATAAATGACACCTTCACTTTTACAGTTAGAAAAATCTCTCTTGAAGAACACACGATCCGATTTAAAGTCACTAAAGGTTTTGGACTGGTCTATATACGGGCAGGCCACACAGTCATACCCACATCTGAAAGTCCCCAGTGGTTGGCAATCTAACCAGGTATTCTGTCTTTTCTGTGGGCTATATAGACTGTGCACCAACCTGTCGCGCAGGGACCGACCCTTCCTGTATGTAATTTGTGGGGCCTCAGGGACTACATAAGCCAGATCGGGATCGGACTTGAGAATTTCCCAGTACTTACTTATGCATTTTATAGCCATTTCATGGCCCTGATCAAAATTCACCACCATCCGCATAATTTTATCTGTTGATGAGCCCATGGTCTTGGCCCTACTATTAAGTAATCCAGTTCTATCAGATTGAAGTGCATTAGCACGGGCCTCCTCTATAATTCTCTTAGGGTAACCCCGATCAATGAAATGATTTTTTAGATCTTCAGCTTGGAATAAGAAATCCCCTTTTCTAGAACAGTTTCTCTGGATCCTGAGAAACTGTCCTTTAGGTATACCTCTCTTGAGAGACGTGGGATGGTAGCTTTCCCACCGGAGGAGGCTATTGGTCGCAGTTGGTTTACGAAAAGTTTTAGTATGCAAATTACCAGGAACAGGCTTAGATAACCCTTGGATATTCAATGTGCTGTGAGCAGATAGCATTAAAATGTATATGCAGCTGCACTGGACACACACTGGACTTCAGATCCAATACCCCACAAAATCAGAAATAGAACATTAAGAGAAGCAGTCTCTGAGACAACCTGTGACACCCCCAAAAATCGCTGTATAAAAATCAGTTCTTTAGTATCAGCTATCATAAGCAGCCGTGGTAGCACCTTCCCTAATCAGTACAGTGAGAGGAGTATGAGTTCCCAGCGTCGCGCCCGGACTTATATAGTGCGGTGACGTCACAGAATCCCGCCGGTCTCTGATTGGCTTCATCTCTGCACATGTCATGCAGGCTATGCCCTTCTTCCTCCCAGAGGGCTTTGCCCCATGTAGCGCCATGTGCTCGCAGCCATTTTATCAATCAAAAGCACACTTCATTCACCCGAAGTACCCCAAACTTCGACTTTGTTCAGAACCGAAGTTTTCCTGAAATTCTAAACGAATTCCACTTCGTTAGAATCAAGTCGCCCATCTCTAGTGATGAGCTACAGATGAGGGAGTATTGAGAGGCAGGTGTTCAAATCTGTGTGAAAAACTGATGCCAGGTTGTTGTGCTATTTTCTCTATCTCATGACGGACACCATGACGGAAACCTGACAGACCCATTGTAATTCATAGGGTTTGTCAGCACTGTGAACGGATTCCTATGCTTCAGATTTTCACCTCTGTAATGGAGATTCACAGAACCAACGTTGGACTGGCCCACAGCGTAATAGTGGTTCTCTACTTCTCTACGTTGGACAAATCCCTAGTTGATCATGAAGTGTCCCATCTGCTGAGATCCCTAAGCAATTAGCTGTAATATGTACGGATTCTGGTAGTAAGCATGCAATTTTCTTACCTCGCCACCACAGGAGAAATTAGGCATTTCATGCTGTCATTCAAATCTATGACCTATCTTCTGTAATGCAGATCCTTCAGAATGAGAAATACTCTTTCTGATCGCTCACCACTCTGTCAGGAAGATACTTATCCTAAATAGAGGACCCCTCTATATGGATATTGTAATAGGGTATCTGAAATTTTTTTTTCTAAAGCAGAATTTGCTTTAAACCTCTGACTCCTGAAGTGAGAAAATTTTCTGTGGATTCATTTAGGTATAAATCCATCCTGGGATGGGAAAATAGAGTAATTTAGGTAGCTTAGAAAGAGACCTAGTCATCAGGGATGGACTAGCGTGGGCCAGTATTTGGAGAGCTGCTAACCTTGTGAGATTTTTCTCATGCAGCATTGTGGAAAGTATGCCAAGAATGGTGTGATTGAGGTCATTGAAGGTTATTTAAAGTGGTGCTCAGTAAACCAAATTACAAAGTCAATTACTCGATGGTGCTCCAACTAATGTGCCCAAATGTCCAGCTAGTCAAGTGGTGGAAGAACATTGTCTAGTCAGATGAATCTAGATTTCTGTTGCACCATACTGATTTTGGTGTAAGCAGCATAAATCCATGAACCCTTTCTTCCAGGTTTGAACAGTTTAGACTAGTGGAAGTGGCATAGTAGTGTGGGGAATTTTTTCGTGGCACACCTTGGGTCCTTTGATACCTGTGGGCATTTGAACTGTAAGGCTAACTTAAGGATTGCGACCAACTAAGCATCATGCAATGAGTGCTGTATAGTCATGGACCGGTTCTAGGAACATGACTGTGAGTTTTTGTCTTCCTTTGTTGGGCTTCACAGACCCCAGCTCTTAAAGGAGTTGTCTCACTACAAAGATTTCTTTTTATTTTAAAGATCTTGGAAAAAAAATTCACTTTACAATATGTGTCCATTAACAGTGTCCTACCTATTCCTAGATATCCCCTCTTTTATGGGCTGCATCAGCTCCTCAGGTTGCTATAGCTACAGACCTGTTCAATCTCTCGTGATAGGCTGCCAGAACTTGTTGCTATAGCTAAAGACCTGTTAACCTATAAGTGCAGCCTAGTAGAAGCCAGTAAACACGCCCCTGAATTCAAAATCAAACCAAAAAAACAGGACTGAGGTAAGATGAATCACTGTAGTGAGAAAACCCCTTTAATCCTATAGACCAGAGTGTGAAACTCAAATACACAGTGGGCCAAAATTAAAATAAAAATTAAAAACTTGGACAAAGTCGCAGGCCAGCCATAATATTGAAAAAATGTCGACAATTGATGACGTTTTTCCTTCTCACAAGACATAATGGTGAACCTTTCATAAGGAAACAAACTTAAAGGGGTTGTTTCGCTACGATTGCTTTTTATGTTAAAGATCTTGCAAAAACAAGTAACTTTGCAATATATTTCCATTACCAGTGTCCTACCTATTCTGAGATATCCCCTCTTGTATGGGCTGCATCAGCTCCTCAGGTACCTATAGCTACAGACCTGTTTATTCTCTCATGATAGGTTGTCAGCACTGGTTGTTATAGCTACCGACCTTGCTTCTACTGAAGTCTAGTAGAAGCCAGTAAACACGCCCCTGAATTCAAAATGAAACCAAGAAAACAGGACTGTTTGCTTGTTCCATTGAATCTGGAACAAGCAAAACTCAATAATTTTAGCACATGTAAGCTCACCTCCACTGTGTTATGACAGAAAGCTGTCTTTTCCCTCAAGTGATTTTCTACCACATTGACTTATATCCTGGTACTCTCTTAAGTCCAGAGAAACAGCTCTGTACCCACTTTATTTGTACTGACAGCAATCAGTTAACTTACCGTGTCCTGTGTTCTTCACAGTGCATCTACTGCACAGCGCAACATCTCTGTGTGGAGTACCCTGCTGCCTGCAGAGATGCTGGGGCTGAAAAGAAGTTGGAAGGGTTAAGTGTTGCGGTCATTTTCTAAAGACAGTTTCTCTTTAAGCATGGTGGTGCCATTTCCTTAACAACCAGTGTTACAATGATGACAGGAAAGTAGATAACTATTGTTCCCTTTCCCTCTCCCATATAGCACCTGTATGAAATATATATATATGTTGTTTTTGTGGTGGATGGCAAATATGTCTCACCGAAATGTCTGGTATTGGTTTGGTAGAAATCCATGTAGTACTGGCCACTGACACAGTTAATAGCATTGTTTTTTACTGGAGTAGCCAAAAGCAGGTAGAGTCCTAGTCTGAGTTTTTGTGGACTATATCATCCTAGTAGGTCAGATGAGCATGGTGGGTGGGGTTGCCAGTCAGAAGGATGTCTGACCATAAGTAAGCTGGTGATACCTGCTCCAGCATACAACCTGCATTGGTGATATTCCTTGTATGGAGCAGAACCCAAGAACAAGAGATTGTAAGTTATCCACAAGGATTGTGTGTACCTTTTGTTTTGTTGGCTGAAGTTAAGCCAGGCATTTTTGTTTTGTAAGACTTTTGTGGCTAACTAAAGGCCAAATCTTGGATAAATGGATGCCTAGGACATATGTATGTGTGTTCCCAGGAAGCTGAGCCCCACAATTGGTGGAGAATGCGAGCACAGACTATGTCCTGGGTTAATGATGCAGTACAGAGACAAGCCACAGCTGCTACAATGGAGGAAGTTAGTAAGCACTTGGTGCAGGTGAATCTTCAGCAGCAACAGACCACAGCATGGCAGCAGAAAGCCCATATTTAAGCAATGCAGTCTCAGCAAGAGACCAACATGGTGCTTATACTGCAGATATCTATACTGACAAAAATCCTGCTCCATCAATCTGTGGTAACACAAAGGCCAAAACCTGGATAAACGGAGGCCAAGGAAGTTGCAAGTCTAAGACTTTGTAAGACAATAAGTCTCTCACTGTTTAAACATTTGTGCTGCTTTCATTTCTTTTAAATTGGGAAATGTTCATACGAGAATTGGAAAGTCAATTGGAAAGTAATTTACTTTTCTCAAAGTCAAAGTGTCACATTTAACACATAATGACTGAGGTAGTGGTTTAAATGTATTAAATCCTATGTCATTTATAGAACTTCTGCATTCCCAGGACTCTCACTTATAATGTTCTTGGATAACTATATCTCGGAAAAAATATTATTTTCCTAAGATTTTAAATAGACCCGAGAAGAGTCACTTATATATTGTTGCCTGAGGAGCCATTCCTTTAATAATCAATGGCAAATCACAGAAAATAAATCCTGAAAATAAATCTGCTCAGTCTTGTGACAGTTCTTAAAGTATTTTTAAAACATCAATTCTTATTCCCTTTAACTTATCTGACTTCACTATCAAATTAGGCAATGATATCCAACCACAGATATGTGGTCATGGGGGCAGCACATCTTGTTGTATTAACTGCATTGTTTCTTTGCAGACTTCAGAAGGATAGAGGACATGATCTGCTATGGCCAATTTCTACCATCGTCAGATCTGGTGATAAGTTGCTTATTCATTGGTGATGTTATTAAAATGATTCTTTCTGGAATTTTTCACTTATTTATGGGATGAAGTAGCCCAATTCGGTACCTTGGATATTACATTTTATTAAATAGTCCTCTAAAATTATCATTTGTAGTCACCTGATGTAGAAACCAACGAGCCATAATATGTATGGATGTCTTTACTTCTCTCTTAGTTTATAAATATGTATTACACAGTTGAGTCATATTATTAAGACCACCAGGTAATATTCAGAGTAACCACGGACAGCAGTTAGAAGGGCGGGGAGTGACTCACTAAAGTTCTGGTAGGTTGTCCCAGGTACCTGAGTCCAACTGCATCCCACATCTGCTGGAGGGTCCATAGAGCCAACAACAACATCCAGTTGCTGCTGGAGGGTCCATAGAGCCAACACCACCATCCAGGGACCCCACAGCTGCTGGAGGGACCATAGAGCCAACACCACCATCCAGGGACCCCACAGCTGCTGGAGGGACCATAGAGCCAACAACACCATCCAGGGACTCCCACAGCTGCTGGAGGGTCCATAGAGCCAACACCCCCATTCAGGGGCTCCCACAGCTGCTGGAGGGTCCATAGAGCCAACATCACCATCCAGGGACCCCACAGCTGCTAGAGGGACCATAGCACCAACACCACCATCCAGGGGCTCCATAGCTGCTGGATAGTCCATAGATCCAACACCACCATGCAGGGGCTCCACAGCTGCTGGAGGGTCCAGAGAGCCGACACCACCATCCAGGGGCCCCACAGCTGCTGGAGAAGCAATATCGCCAACACCACCCTCCCGGGGCTCCCACAGCTGCTAGAGGGACCATGGCACCAACACCACCATCCAGGGGCTCCATAGCTGCTGGATAGTCCATAGATCCAACACCACCATGCAGGGGCTCCACAGCTGCTGGAGGGTCCATAGAACCAACACCACCATCCAGGGACCCCACAGCTGCTGGAGTGACCATAGAGCCAACAGCACCATCCAGGGACCCCACAGCTGCTGGAGGGACCATAGAGCCAACATCACCATCCAGGGACTCCCACAGCTTCTGGAGGGTCCATAGAGCCAACACCACCATTCAGGGGCTCCCACAGCTGCTGTTGGGTCCATGGAGCCAACACCACCATCCAGGGACCCCACAGCTGCTAGAGGGTCCATATCCCCAACACCACCATCCAGTGGATACATAGCTGCTGGATAGTCCATAGATCCAACACCACCATGCAGGGGCTCCACAGCTGCTGAAGGGTCCAGAGAGCCATCACCACCATCCACGGGCCCCACTGCTGCTGGAGAAGCCATAGAGCCAACACCACCATCCAGGGTCTCCCACAACTGCTAGAGGGTCCATAGAGCCAAAACCACCATCCAGAGGATTCACAGCTTCTGGAGTCTCCATAGAGCCAAAACCACCATCCAGGGGCCCCACAGCTGCTGGAGGGTCCATAGAGCCAACACCACAATCCAGGGGCCACACAGCTGCTGGAGGATCCATAGAGCCAACACCACCCTCCACGGGCCCCACAGCTGCTGGAAGGTCAATAGAGCCAACACCACCATTCAGGGGCCCCACAGGCTCAGTTGTGTTCAAGTCTGGGGAATTCTGTGAACCGAGAATATCTTCCAGGGTCCAGTAAGACTAGAGCTGCACCTGGTAGAGAGATTAGAATAAAGGTTTCTGATAAAAGTTTGTAATGTCTCTATGGAGTATCTATGATTCAAGATCTCGCAACCAGGTGCAGTTCTAGCCTAAACAGACCCTGGGAGATATTCTTGGTTTACAGGATAGATATTGACTACCCACGCTAATGAGCAGGCAGTGTCACACGAATGATCAGTATTCTCTGAAGCATCTCACCACCAGTCATCCAGTAATTGTCAAGACAGAGTGTGGTGCCTCTGGGAAGTTACACAACTGGACAAGGTGCAGCACTGTATACTCACTGTATTTTTAATTAATTAAAATAGTGCACTAGGGAGCGTTCTCTCTTTTTTTTTTGCAGGTCTGATGACTTTGGGTCCAGGATAGTACATGGGAGTCTTGCTAATGCTCTTCTAACCAATGTCGGGCAATTTATTAGCCATATGACATGAGACATTGTCTTCCTGCAGGGGGATTCCATCAGCCCCAGGTGAAACAATCAGCAAGTATGGGTGCATCTGATCTACAAGGAAGGATTCATATCAAATAAGTGCCCTTCAGATTTGTCACAGATTTTTGGAGCCATGCTGACTGCATCCACAAGTGCTGGATGGTCCATAGAGCCAAAATCACCATCCGGAGATTCCCATACAGGCTCAATTGGATTCAAGTCTGGTGTATTAGGAGCAAGGATAATTCTTTGAAGTCTTGGATATGCTCATCCAACCAATGTTGGACATTAATAGTCGGGTGAAACATAACATTGTCTTGCAGGCAATCAGCATGTATGGGTGCATGTGATCTACATGGAAGGATTCATACCAAATAGGCTGAAGGTACCTTCCACCGGGATGAGTGGTGCCACAAAGTAATTTCCCAAACCATAATGCTGCAACCACTAGCTTGTGTTCTTCCAGCAATGGTTGCAGGGTGTTTGTTCTCAGATGTTTTTTGCCTGAAATACCAACATCTGTACAATGAAGCAGAAAGTGTGACCCTTCAGAGAAGACGACCCTTTGCAAATCAGCAAAGGTCTAATTCTGTTACTGGCTTGAACATTGAAGCTTGTTCTGCAACTTCGTAAGCAGAGGAGTAGTGACATCTGGAACAAATGAAGAAATCGACACCAAACACGTCACCGGACACGGGGAGGAGCCCAAGTCAGCCGTAATGTGTCACGAGACATGGTCACGCCCAGAAACTGAGACCAGGACGTCATGACCACATCACTGCCGGCACTGGGACATCCCACCCAATACCCGCGACGCGCAGCCTCAAGCAAACAATCGCACGTCACAACACGATAACACTCAGGTGAGAACAGAGACAAAACATTCCATACATAGAAAGCAATATAAATATAAAAATTATAATGAATACAGAAAACACAGCTGAAAAGATACAAAATGACCCCGTATGTAAAAAGTCATAACCACCAAAAGAACATAAAAAAAAACAAAAAGAAATATATATTTACTAAATTACAAAAAATATAACTAATTGATAATGTTCCCTAATAATTAAACAATATTTCACTACGTGTGTTGAAGCCAACAGGACTGACAGAATTCAGCGTATATATCCAATACGCTTAACGATTCCGCAGTTTTCGTTCAAAATTACCACCTCTATTCCCTAAAGTAACTTTCTCAATAGCAAAAGTTTGAAATCCCTGTGTATTGGACTGGTGTACCTCTATAAAGTGTCGGGATGCACCTGAAATTGTGCGGCCTTAAATTTTCGGGAAGTACAACCCACATAAATTAAATTACATATATCACATCTGATAATATATATTACTCCTGATGTATTGCAATTTAGGTAGTGATGGATCTTATATGTATTACTACCATTAGTAAATGTTTGAGTGGGCATTATGTACCTACAGGTTTTGCACGGGTGACAACCACAGCTATAAAAACCTTTAGATTCAAGCCAAGTAGATCTCTGAGGGTTTGAAGAGAATGAATTAGGGGAAATAGTGCCACCGATAGCTTTAGGCCGTCTAGCAACTATCCGGCAACTATCATTTAGAATATTTGCTAGAATAACATCTTGTTTAAGAATGGGCAGATATTTCCAAATAATATTTTTAATCTGATTAAATTCGGCATTGTAATCCAAAACAAATGTAGGGGCATTCACATTAGTTCCCTCTTTTGTTTATAAGACAACAACTTTTCTCGTGGGATATGTGCAACCCTATTGCGTGCACAATCTAATACCCAATTGGGATATCCCCGTGTTCGAAGACGTGCACATATATCCAAGGATTCATCAGAAAAATCTTCCTCACTAGTGCAGTTGCGTTTGGACCTAATTAGTTCCCCTATAGATATGGAAAGCTTTGTGTGTTTAGAATGGTTGCTTTTGTAATGTAATATAGTATTACCCATTAACTCTTTCTTATATGTTTTAGCATGAATAATTGTATCGGGAACACCTATAAGCATTAGGTCCAAAAAAGAGATTTGATGCAATTGAACTGTATGAGTAAAAAACAAATTAAAAGGATTGTTGTTGATATAATCGATGAAGAGTGGTATGGCAGACACAGGACCCCGCCATATAAATAGCAGGTCATCAATGTATCTGCCATACCACTCGACATCCCAAAAAAATGGGTTATCAGAAGAAAAAATATACGATGCCTCCCACCAAGACATGACGAGGTTCGCCAGGGAAGGCGAAAACCTCGCCCCCATGGAGACCCCCCTCAGTTGGAGAAAAAAAGTGTTGTCAAAGATGAAATAATTATGTTGCATTAAAAAGGTGGTAACTAGCTTAATAAACAATTTTTCATCATCAGAAAAAGAGCTATAAGTATCCAGATGAAAATCTAATGCAAGTAAGGCAATATGCAATGGTATGCTTGTGTATAAGGATTCAACATCGCAGCTAAGCCAAGAGAAACCTGGTAACCATTTTTTCTTTGAAAAATCACACAAAACTGCCTTAGAATCTTGGAGGAAACAAGGTACTCGAATTACCAATGGCTGTAGCTGCGTATCGAGCCACTGGCACAAGCGCTCACATAGTGAGCCAATACCAGATACTATGGGGCACATTGGAGGAGGATTTAGCTGTTTGTGGACCTTAGGTAAGCCGTACAAGAGGGGAACGGTGGAGTCTGAATCAAGAATATAATCTGATTCTTTGGAAGAGATGACGTGTAACGCAATACCTTCCTCAATCAATGATTTTAATTTATTACGAAAACATATAGTAGGATTGTAAGATAATTTTTTGTAGGTGGATGTATCTGAAAGTAATTTCAAAATTTGCTCACAATATTGTATTTTATTCATGACCACCACCGATCACCCCTTGTCTGCCATTTTAACAATGATATTAGACATATTTTGAATTTCATTAAGAGCCTTATGTTGTTTACGGGACAGATTAGACTGAGATGTCACATTGGAACATAATTGCTTAATGTCCTGTCCATGCAGGAGACCCTAGCTTGTATAGGGTAAAATGTTGGATTTTTTGTTAAGAATGTTCTGCGATTGTGATGCATAGTCTCTGAAGTAGCATTAAGTTTCTGTAACAAAGTTACAGAAACTTGTACTTGGAAAGATAATCCAAGAAATTCATTATAGGTATCAGTAAATACAACAGAGGATGATGCATCAGTATCGTGACCCCAAAAATGACGTTTTACTGTAAGGTCTCTAACAAAGCGATTTAAGCTCTTTAGTGGAGAAAATACATTTAATGGTTGATTCACAACAAAATTAAACCCTCACTTTAGAACCACCTCCTGTGCAGGACTAAGCATTTGGTCGGATAGATTTAGAACATTTAAGTCCTTGACACAGTCCCTTTCTTGGGCTGTCGGCACGTTTGGGATTTTCTGGAGTGTTTACGTCCTCCCCTTCTGGTCCGTTTTTTGCATTGCTCTTGGCCCAACTTGCTCCACTAATAAAACCATGACTGGAAGATGTAGAAACATCCTCTGCCTCTTCATCCGAATTTACTGAGTTTACAGATGATTCTGAGCTGAAACTAACTCGTTTAGAATGTCCTGCTCCTCTTTGTGCCAACCACGGTTTACGCTTTAAGATGGACTTCGGAGTGCTTATATTATTTTCTTTAATATACCAATTATATACACAGTTATTATTGTAATCAGACTAGTCTCTTTTAAATTTGCGTTTTTTCGTAGCCATGATGGATGCTTCCAATGTCAACACATTTTTGTTAATTCTCTCATAAAATTGTGTATATTCAGTAGAGTCCACATATTCAGTTAACTTGGATTCCAATTCTTGGATTCGAATAGACAACTGATCAAGTTTAGATTGTTCCTCATGTATAATAAGTTCCATTAATTTACGTGAGCAATTGGAAAGAATTTCATTCCATTTTTGATGAAACATGTCAGAATACATGAAAGTAGACATCTTTCTGAGGCGCAAGCCCCGTGGGATCATATTTTTCTGTAAGTATTGATGTAGTGTTGTAAAGTCCCATCACACACGTTCCTCCTGTATTAAGGATTTTTCCAAATCTTTCAGTGTATTACAGCATTCAGAATTCTGTGGATCAGCTGTATCCAAAGTATCAAAAACTTGAGCCACTTTATCTCCTCTGTTGATGCAGGTAGAAAATGCCATGATGGAATACTAGGCAAATTGCAAGCACAATCTCAGTGCCAATAACAGTCTCTCCACGTCTATTTAAATAATAACAGCAACCAGTTCCATATAATGATATGCCACGGAGCGGCAAGCACGGTACCAGATAATAGAGGCACAAAGGAACAAACAGAAGCCAGCTCACCACTCCATCCTTATGGGCTGCACGACTGCACTCTGGTGTGCTAATCAAACCGGAACAAATGAAGAAATGGATGCCAGCAACTCCATCGATGCATTTAAAACTGGATGCTTTTAATAACGATCCAAAACGTGAAGATACATACAAGTGGATATTATGAGCTGACGCGTTTCAAATCCAACAGGACTCTTAATCGTAGCATGAATAACTGATAACAAAGCTTGTTTTATATGCCCTCCAAACATTTGAAAACATACTACTCACCTGAGCGAGAGCGCGAAGCAGCATGCACCGTCCAATTGACACCAAACACGTCACCGGACACGGGGAGGAGCCAAAGTCAGCCGTAATGTGTCACGAGACATGGTCACGCCCAGAAACCGAGACCAGGACGTCATGACCACATCACTGCCGGCACTGGGACATCCCACTCAATACCCGCGACGCGCAGCCTCGAACAAACAATCGCACGTCACAACACGATAAAGCTCAGGTGAGAACAGAGACAAAACATTCCATACATAGAAAGCAATATAAATATAAAAATTATAATGAATACAGAAAACACAGCTGAAAAGATAAAAAATTCCCCATATGAAAAAAGTCGTAGTGCATCTTCAAACCCCGGGGGGTCCCTACACCAAGGGCTACCCGGTGCAGTCACCCATTTGCTCGCGGCCCCATATGAAGTAGGGTTAAAGAGGTGCAGTGACATCCGTTTCTCGGGCGCCCCTACACAGAGGGTTACAAGGCGGGGGACATCCATCTGCTCCAGACCCCATCACAAGAGTTAACAGTGGTGCAGTGACATCCGTCTGTTCCGGACCCCATACACTGGGGTTAAAAGGTGCAGTAACACCCGTCTGCCCCCCATACAAGCAGGGTTTAGAAAGGTGCAGTGAACCGTATTCTCCAGGCCCCATACACAGTGGGGTTTCAGGGGTCATGACATCCGTCTCCCTTTGCCCCATAACAGTAGGGATAGCAAGGGTGCAGGACATCTGTCTGCTCCAGGCCCCCATATGCAACAGGTTAGAGAGGGCAGTGACACCGTCTGCTCCGGGGGCCCATAACAGTGGGGTTAAAGAGATCCCGTGACACCGTCTGCTCCGGGCCCCATACACATAGGGTTAGCAGGGGTGCATGACCCTTTTTTTCCCTCCATGCCTATACACAGTGGGTTAGAAAGAGGGGCGTGACACCCGTCTGCCCCGGGGTCCAACACAGTGGGTTAACGGGAAAATGCATGACATCCGTCTGCTCCAGGCCCCTACACAGTAGGTTAGCAGGGGTGCAGTGACATCTGTTTCTCTGGGGCCCAACACATGGGTTAGCAGGGTGCAGGGACATTTGTCTGCCGGGGGCTCCAACACAGACGGTTAGCGGGGGGTGCAGTACATCATCTCCCCATTCCCCATACATTTTTGGGTTAGCAAGGTGCAGTGATATCCCTTTCTCCGGAGCTCCATACACAGTGGGGTTACAAGGTCATGACATCCATCTGCTCTGGGGCCCAAAACACATGGGGTTTAGAGAGGTCATGAATCCTCTGCCCCCGGGAGCCCCATACAATGTAGGGTTAGCAAGGCGCAGAAACATTTGTTGCTCTTGGCCCCATACCCGTAGGGTTAGCAGAGGTGCAGAACATTTGCTGCTCCGGGGCCCCTTACACAGTAGGGTTAGCAGAGGTTGCAGTGAATCTTCCTTCGGGGGCCCCAAACACATGGGGTTAAAGAGGTGCGTGACATCCGTCGCTCCGGGCCCCAAACAGTGGGGTTTAAAAGAGGTGCAGTGACATCCGTCTGCTCCGGGGCCCATACACATGGGGTTAGCAGAGGGGCGTGACACCCGTTCTGCCCCGGGGGCCCCCCATACCAGTAGGGTTAGAAGGGCAGGACAGCCCCGCCCGGGGGCCCAATACACTAGGGAAGCAGGGGTGCATGACACCCTTTGTTCCGGGGCCCATCCCAAGTAGGGTTAGCAGAGGTCGGACACCGTCTACCCCGGGCCCCAAACACAGTAGGGTAGCAGGGGCAGGACACCTCGCTCCGGGGCCCCATACACAGTAGGGTTAGAAAGGGGTCAGTGAAAATTTGCTCTGGGCCCCATACACATTGGGTTAGCAGAGGTCAGTGACTCCTCTCTCGGGGCCCCAAACAAGAGGGTTGCAGAGGTGCAGTGCCCACCCGCCTGCTCCGGGGCCCCATACACATAGGGTTACAGGGGTGATGACATCCGTCTGCCCGGGGCCCCATACACAGAAAGGGTAGCAAGGTACAGTGACATCCATCTGCTCCGGCCCCCCATACAAGGGGGGTTTAGCAAGGTGCAGTGACATCCTCTGCTCGGGGCCTATACCATAGGGTTAGCAGAGGTGCAGTGACACCGCCTGCCCCGGGGGGGCCCCATACCCAGTAGGGTTGCAGAGTGATGACATCCCGCTCCGGGGGGCCCCATACACTAGGGTTAGCAGAGGTGCAGTGCACCATCTTCTCCAGGCCCCATACACGTAGGGTTAGCAAGGGCAGTGACACCCCGCCTGCTCCGGGGCCCCAACACGGGGGTTTAGAGGGGATGACATCCGTCTGCTCCGGGGCCCATACACATAGGGTTAGCAAGGTGCAGTGACTCCCCTCCCCGGGGGGCCCCATACACATGGGGTTTTAGCAGAGGGCAGTGACACCATCTCTCCGGGGCCCCATACACAGAGGGTTACAAGGCAGTAACATCTGCCCCCTGCTCTGTGGCCCCATCTCTGGGGGGGTTAGCGAGATTGAATACACCCTCTCCTGCACCCCCACATGCAGCATTGTCCACTGTTCTGCTGGACACAAGTCTGGTCACTCCTAGGTCTTTTTGGAGTTAAGCTGTTCCACAGTAGAATATCTCCTGCGCCTTTTGTAGCCATTTCCCCCTTCAGGCTTATTCAGAGTGCTCTTCAGCAGAACAGGTCACAAACTGCACAGAAATACCAACACCCTTGTACTGGAGACCAATAATGAACATTTTCTGCAGCTCTGATAAATCACAGGAACTATGGGATGTGCTGGAAAAACAAGTCCAATCCACAATAGCCTCATCTCACAACTTACATGACTTCGAGGATCTCCCACTCATGTCTTGGTGCAGATACCACAGGACTCCTTCTGAGGTCTTGTGGAGTCCCTGCCTCAATGAGTTGTTATCATGGAATAAGGAGGTGTAAGCAATGGTATCAGGCAGCTCATTGTAATCTTATGTCTGATCACTATATATATATATATATATCTGAGTAGCTTCACGTTTGGCTTGTGCGCTGCCATTTCCCAGGATCAGATAAACACGCTCCATCTGGCGGAGCTGCCTGCACATTCTCCGTGAACACAGCAGATGTTCGGCTGGTGGCGTCACTAAATATATAACGTGCAGAATAACAGCACAACTGCTCTAATCCCGGGGATGGTGACATTGTTGCCAGGTAACACTATGACCGTCTAATATTAATAATTGACATTTTCACTGCTTCTCAAACCCATTTTTTTTGTGTTTTAATTATTGATACACATTCCATTGACTTTTCAGAGTGACATTGCTTTCTGCATGTAAAAGGTTTTAGGGTTGGTGACTTTCTCCACCTTTGGCCATGTTCTCACTAGGGTCAAAGTTTATTTTTATTTCTATTTGTGACCGCAGCATATTGCAAAACATAATGCACCTATATCATATCTGAATATACCACTGTCTATTATATAGAATGTATTTATATAGTGCTGTTATATTACACAGTGCTGTACAGAAGCCTCATTGGGAGTCGCAGTCTAAATTCCAGATTAACTGTGTGTATTTGGATTGTGTGGGGAACCAGAGTACCTGGAGGAAACCCATACAAGCACAGGGAGAACATACAAACATGCAGATGTTGTCTTGGGTGGGATTTGAACTGTGAACCCCATTGCTGTAAGGAAACAGCAATAACCTAATAACCTAACTGAGCCACTATGCTAATCAATGAGCAACCATGTGCAACTGTGCTATCCACTAAGCCATGGAGCTGCCCTGTGCTAACTACTGAGCCACTGTGCTAATCAATGAACAACCATGCTGCACTATGATAACCACAGAGCCACTAGGCTACACTATGCTAACTACTGAGCCACTGTGCTAATTAATGAACAACCATATTGCACTGTGCTAACCGCTGAGCCACTGTGTTACGCTGTGATAATCAGTGAGCCACTGCGCTCCCTTATGCTAACTACTGAGCCACTGTGCTAATCAATGAACAACCATGCTGCACTATGATAACCACAGAGCCACCGGGCTGCATTGTGGGTAAACACAGAGCTGCACTGTGCTAACTACTGAGCCACTGTGCTAATTAATGAACAACCATACGGCACTGTGCTAACCGCTGAGCCACTGTGTTGCGCTGTGATAACCACTGAGCCACCGCGCTGCCCTGTGCTAACTACTGAGCCACTGTGCTAATCAATGAACAACCATACTGCACTATGATAACTACAGAGCCACCGGGCTGCATTGTGGGTAAACACAGAGCTGCACTGTGCTAACCACTGAGCCACCGCGCTGCCCTGTGCAAACTACTGAGCCACTGTGCAAATCAATGAGCAACCATAATGTACTGTGCTGCTAACCAAGGAGCCACCGTGCTGCTTTTGAGACTGTTGACTCTGATGCCACTGGGGGGTATGTTTCTGTGTAGTTTTAGATTCTATCATTATTTTCAGGTAGACAAACAAGAAAAATTCGCTCACCACTCCTTGGCTGCTTATAAGCTGTATGAAGGAGGAACTGGGTGTTGTCTCTGTTCAGAGCGCGGAGACGCCCAGAGGATTGCTGAGCTGACCACCATCATCCAGGAGAAAGTAGTGTTTCTCTCCAGCTCCGCATATTTAGAAAAAACTCTATTTATTTCAAAACATTAAAAAATATAACATGTAGAACAAGGATTCATCATAACCGACACATTCCGGGCATTCAATACCCTTAGCCGTAGTTAATCAATTGCCTGAAACGCATCAGTTATGACGAATCCTTGTTCTATCTGTTATATGTTTTATGTTTTTAAATAAAGAGGGGAATTTTTTATAAAATATACCGGAGCTGAACAACACCTTTTTCCCGGACACATATTTCAGGTTCTCCCCTATTCTTTAACATTTATATTACTATTTTTCTCCAAAAGTATAATGTGTACCGTGAACCATAGAAAGTAGCAGAAGATGAAGAAATCAGCATAAACCATTTTCATGCTAACTGAGTATATTTGATGGTGAGCTTTCGAGAGTACTAGCTCCCTTCTTCAGACATGGTGTTATTCATTATTAATAATGGCAGAACAGATCTTCCAGTGGCACAACACTTCTCCAGAGATGACCGTTCTATTGAAGATTTGAAGATTATGTTTTAATGGGACACTTTAAGATGCAGAGGGAGAGAAAGGATGGGAATTTAAATTAATGCAAAAATTTCAGACTCTAACAAAATGGGGGTAAATATTCATGCCAGCTTTATGTCAAACTATGTGTGAAACTGTGAGAGCCACAAATTACACCTGATGGCTACAAGATAAGACGCAGAATTACTGACCCCTCCGTCATGCCTCATAAAATTTCCAGATAGTTATTTTTTGACCTGTTGTAAATGACTTGTCTGCTTATATTGCATTTTGTTATTGTTAAGAATTCTAAGATCCTTTGAGGGTCCAGGTCTTTTGTGTATAAAGAGTCTGTAAATTTTCAGTTCTTGTATAACATCATATCTGAAGAAGGGAGCTAGTACTCTCGAAAGCTCACCATCAAAAATATCATTACCTGAAAAAGGTATCGCCTGATTTTTTTCACTATCGACTAGTTTTTTTCATTCCCGTTAAACACATCTGCCCAAGGGATGAAAAAAATTTTGGCTAAAACTGACTTTGTTGCCCCTAAAACAATCAGAGCTCCCCTCTCATTTAATTATGCTCTGAAAAATGAGAGGATGCTCGATTGGTTTTCTATGAGTTCTATACCTTGACAGTTTTCATACATGTGGCCCATAATGGTCAATACAATATTAAGCCAATTAATCTTTCATTGTGCATTTGAAGTGTTGGAAGAAATTAAGTCAGAAACATACATAAACATGGTGGAACGCACACACTGCTTGCAGGTGTTTTTTTAAAATTTGTACCCATTGGGTACAGCAACAATGCTGACCACTAAACCACCATGCTACACTAGATCCTTCTTATGATTGATCTAAATGCTCTATGAAATACCCTACTGAGTAATAATGCAGTTTTGATGGGACTTTCTGATAGAGTTTCCAAACATAGTAACATTGTAGATGGGGTTGGAAAAAGACCCAGGTCTATCGAGTCCATCCTATAACCTTACAGTGTTGATCCAAAAACCCGTCCAAAAGGAAGGCAAAAACACCATTGAGGCAAAAGCCAATTGCGCCTTGCAAGATGGTGGTATTATATCTTTCAAGAATGGCATCTAAGCTCATCTATAACTTCTTCAATGACCCCCCATCACAACCTCTAGTGGCCCCGAGTTCCAAAGTATCACCACTCTTACAGTAAAGAATCCTCATCTGTGATGATGGTGAAAACTTTTTTCCTCAAGACAGGGGGGGTAACAAAGAACCCCCGGGGCCCCCTACAAACTTTTGGGTGGGCCCCCCCCCCCCCCTGACCCCCGACCATGTACCAGGACATTTCTGTTAGATTTAAGGGAAGGGAAAACAAGGGGCAAAAAACCCTTTACCATACAAAATCACCATCCAAAACTGCCCAACCCAAACAAAACCATATTTTCCCAAAACCAAAATTACCAATAACGCTTTTACCCCTAAGGACCCCATTAAACCAAAAAACCCCAAACCCCAAATTACCCCCCCACACTAGTGACTGAATAATACCCCCCACACTATTAAATGATCAGTACCAAAAAAGACCCCAAAACTTCTGAATAATAAAAAAAAAATAAATATAATAATATAAATGAACCCCTAAAGGGGGTATAAAAACTAGTGTACACCCGGCTCTGCAGACTGTATATAACCACCATACAGTGACCATATAGTTTGGAGACAGCATGTACAACCCGGGTCTGCCCGACTGTTATTTTTACCCCCCAAAAAAAATGGGGGGGGGGGCCCAAAAAAGTTTTTGGGGAACAGCAGGGGTACAAAAGCTCTGCAGACTGTAAAATTTACCAACCCTACAATGACCCAAAAAAGTGGGAATTTTTACCAGTGTACACAGGGTCTGCAGACCGTATATTAACCCCCCCTAAAAGTACCCTCATTTAAAGGTAGAACCCCCAATGTACAAAAGGGGTCTGCAGACTGATATTTTACCTCCATTTCAGTGACCAAATAGTGGTAAACAGATTTTACACAGCCTGGCAAACATATAAGTGATTCCCGGGGGAGTTACAATCTGTGACTCACAGGGGACGTTTTTTCTGACCATTTCCCCTTGAAATTTTTTCTTTTGGGTTTTGCATCCGGGTTTCCCTCCGCCAAACTTTTATTACATCCCCCCCGCCAAACCCCTTTTCCCTGGGAGATTTTTAAAACAAATATCCCTTAAAAAACCTTTACTTTTTCAACAACCTGCCCCCCCTGGGGTATATGGGGTCCATTTAGGCAGGCAAGGGCTTTGATAGGATATATGGGGCCCCAAAAAGCAAGGGGTTTTGGTATCCAATAGAGTTCCCTAATAGGCAGCCAGGGGGGGGGTTTAAAGGGACTATAAAGGGCCATACAGGTTTGACCCGGGGTTTAAAGGGGGGCTATAGGGGCCATATAGGAAGGGTTTTTTTTAGCTAAAGGGGGGCCCCATATAAGTAGAACCCCCAGGGTTTTGGGGGTTTTACAGGGAGGCTTGTGGGGGTTAACGGCAGGCATAAGGGGGTTTGAGGCAGGCATAAGGGGGGTTTTTAGGGAGGCAAAATGGGGGCTGTATAGTCAGGCAGGCATAAATAGGGGTGGCCTTTTTATAAAGGGAGGCAGGAGATAAGGGGGGGGTGTATAGGCAGCAAGCAAGGGAGGGTAGGGGGGCTTTTATAGGGAAAGGGAAACCCGGGAATAGGGGGCTGATATGCAGGCAGGGGCATATTTGGGCTGTAAAGGCAGGCAGCATTTTAGGGGGCCCGTATAAGGCAGGGGCAGGCATATAGGGGGGCCCGTATAGGCAGGCGGCATATAGGGGGGCGTATAAGGGGAAGGCAGGCGGCATAAAGGGGGCCTTTTAATAGGCCCGGGGAGGCATATAGGGGGCTGTTATAGGGAGGCAAGCCCTATGGGGGCCCATAGGGAGGGATATTTGGGGTATAGGCAGGGATAAGGGTAAAAAGGGGGATGCATATTGGGGGGGGGATAGGTAGGCATATGGGGGGCTAAATACAGGCAGATGGGGGGCTTTTAAGGGGAGGGGATAGGGGGGTAAAGGGAGGAAAAATGGGGGGTATAGGTTTGGGATTTTGGGGGGGCTATAGGCAGGCATATGGGGGGGTATAGGCAGGCAAAATTTTGGGGTACAAAGGGAGGCAAATTGGGGGGGATAAAAGGGAGGCATATGGGGGGGTTTTTAGGCAGGCATATGGGGGCTATAACAAGCTATGGGGGGGGGGTTTTTTAGGCAGGGATAGATTGGGGGGATAAAGGGAGGCATTTGGGGGGGGGTAAAGGCAGGCATATTTGGGGGTCTAAGGCAGGCATATGGGGGCTATAGGCCCGGCATAGGGGGGGTATAGGCCGGCATAAGGGGGGGGGGGGTATAGGTAGGCATAAGGGGGGTATAGGGAGGCCCTAAAGGGGGGGCATAGGGAGGCAATGGGGGGGATAGGCAAGGCATAAGGGGGGATTTTAGGCAGGGGATAAAGGGGACTATAGGGGCATAAAAGGGGGGCTATAGGCAGGCATATGGGGGCTTTAGGCCCGGCATTGGGAGCTATAGGGGAGCAAATGGGGGGCCCATAAAGGGAGGCATATGGGGGGTATAGGCAGGCATATGGGGTAGATAAAAATAAAAACAACTTACTCCCCCTCGGGTCCCCAAAACTCCCCCCGAGGCCCCCGCAGCTCCGCTCTGTCTGGGGTCTCCCCCGGGGGGCCTCTGCGGGTCAGCGGGGGGCCGGGACCCGGGGATTGACGTCCCAAACCGGGGCGCCTAGCCCACGGACCACAGAGGGCCGGCAGGGGGAAGTAACAAGCGGAAACGATCGGCGCTCCGTCCTTCTAACTCCAAAAAGCGCGCCTCTGAACGCTTTGGGCCCCCCGGGGGGGCCCCGGGGGTTCAAAAAGGGAATATGCGCTGGGGCCCCGGGAGCTCCCCGCCCGCCGGAGGAACTTTTTAAGTTTTACGCCGGGGGGCCAGGGGGCGCATTACCCCGGGGGAGCGGAAAGGGAGAAAAAAAAAAAAAGCCCGCCCCCGGGGGCCCCCCTAAGCGCAAATGGCCCCCGTAGCAACTGGGTAACCCCTGGGTAACCCGGTAATTACGGGCCCCTGCCTCAAGACTTTGAGGGTTTCCCCTTGTCCTAAGGGCCAACATAAAAAAATAATTTTAAATAGATCTGTGTAATGTCTTTTAACAATTGGAAAAAAAAATTAAATCGAGTCATCTTTTTTTCCAAGCTGTATAACCCTTAAAAATTTTTAAAAGCTGTGGGTGATCTTGCAAACCCCCCATTCAAAGCTTACTATTTTTTTACAACTTCTTATAAAATTCCAAACATAAAATTAAACCCCATTTTCAAAAGGGTTTTAAATTTTTGGTTCCACTTTTAAAGGGTTTGTCAAATTACCCCCGGGGTCTTCGGTTTCTCTTACGGGTGCTGGAATTTGGGGAACATCACCATCCACCAGCAATTGGCTGAAAGGGTCACGTACACGCCTGACTCATATCAACCCTTCATTTCTAAATGGTATTCGGGAAATTGTCACATGACCTTGCTGCCAATCGCACTGCAGAGGTATATTCCAACTGCCAGCCCGGAAAAAAAAGGAGATTCAGGGAAAAGTTGACCTGGGCATTGTTAAAAAGTAGAAAACCCCTTTTTTTTAAAAGGGTCCCTGTTGTTGTTTTATTTTTTGTTTTTATGTAATAGAAAGTGACGCAGACTGAGGGCGCAGTATAAAATTTGGGCGCGTCGAGCGCCCTTTTCGAGCGCTCAAACGTGAAAGCGGGCCCCTCTTTTTATTCCGCCCAGGGCGCCAAAAATCGGTGAAAGCCCCCTGCGCCCGCCAGTGTTGAGGCGCGTGGGGGAAACTTAGGCGCAGGGGGGACTGTCCCTCACCTGTATCTCCGTGGATGGGAAAATTTCACCGCCCAGGAGGTCGCTCAAAAGGGGTGTAAAGTCCACCGCCCCGCCAGTGTGGAGTGCGTGCGGAACAAAGCCAAAAAGGGCGCCCCGAAAAAGTACACGATTTGAGACAGGCTGGAAAAAATTAAACATGTTAGTGAAGACAAAAGAGTTTTTCTTAAAAAAAGAAAGAATAATAAAGTGAAAAATCAAAGCTGTCCAAAAGATTTTAAAAGACTGAAAATTTGGATAATTTAAAATTAAAGGGAAAATTATAAGATCGCCCAAAAAATAACTCAGCTCCACTCCGTGAGGCATGGAGTATGAAATAAAAAAATTAAATTTTTTTATTTGGGGTAAAAATTCTCTAAAAAGCCAAAACCTTCAAAAAAAAAATCATAAAACCAAACAAAAAAAACAATAACGGCGCAACACGGGTTTTGGGATATTGAAAATTGCCGGGAAAACAGTAATTCAAATTCTGTAAACCTTTTCATTGGGCGGCATAAACCGCCAATCAAATAGGAGGACAGTGACCCCTTATAAACCTATGGAGGATTGACCAATCAAATGAAAAGGCGGGACATTTAAAAAAACAGTAAAAAAGGCAGAAAAAGAGCTGATTGGGTTTAGCCCAGGCGGCAGATATGAATCCACCAAACTATGGTCGCATTTTGAGTGGAGCAAGAAGGCGCGATTGAAGGGCACCCTAAAAGTTTTTTCTGTTTGGGGAAATATTTTAATACTGTTTATTGATTGAATTCAATGAATTCCCTTTTTATTTCTTTATTTTTTATTCCCCCATATTTATTGTTTATTTTATATACAATCGGGACAACTTTGGGTCTTACATTTGATTTCTGGGATGTACATTTTTATTTTAGATTTCATTTGAAAACCCAAAGGCGTCCTCCCTCCCCCATTAACCCCAAAAAATCGCGCCTCTTTTAACTTAGCCCCAAACACAAACAGAGTCGCTCGCATTTTTTTTCCCCATAGAACTCTATGAATAATAGCTCACCCGCTGATTGGCTAAGAGGACAACCCCTCTTTCCCCCCCAAACCCAAACACGTACAAAAAATTTCCCATAACAGTAAAAAACTTTTAGGGTGCCCTTCTATTTCCCCGCCCCCTCAAAACAGCATACATATATGGTGGATTCATATCTGCCGCCTGTCTCAACCAATCACTTTTTCTGCTTTTTTATGTATTTTGAAATGTCCCCCCTTTTCATTTTGATTGGTCAATACACTCCAAGGTTATAAGGGGCACTGTCGCTCCATTCTTATTGGCAATACTCCTCCATAGGTTATAAGGAAACGTCGCCCTTTCTGATTGGCGGTTTATGCCGCCCAATGAAATGTTTTTCAGAATGAATTACTTTTCCCGGAAATTTTTCCCCCGGGAAAAGGTTGTTAGTGTTTTTATTTATGTTGTTATAGAAGTTTTGGCTCTTTTCCCAAGAATTTTTCACAAATAAAAACGATTTATTTACAATACTCAATGCCTCCAAGCTGGATTTCATCCCCCCATCTCCCATAATCAAGGGGGATAAAGTATTTCGCGCTCTGATTGGGCCGGGATACCCAAGCCCCCCAAAACCCAACCAACAGCTTTTTTATTCTTTTTACGTATTTTGAACTGTCCCCCCTTTTTATTTGTTTGGGCAATACTACTCCATAGGTTATAAGGGTTCACTGTCGCCCATTTGATTGGTTGGGTTTTCTGCCCCCAATGAGAAGGCTTAAAAATTTTGAATTACTGTTTTTTCCCGGCAATTTTTTCTATCCAAAAATTCCCCGATGTTTTGGCCTGACGGCGACAAAGCTTGTTATGATTTATTTATGTATGTTTTTTGAAAAGGTTTGGCTCTTTTTCAGAAAATTTTTACACCCAATAAAAACGATTTTTTTGATTTAAAATCCAGCTCACGGAGCGAGAGCTGAGATTTATTTCTTTTTTGATTTATATATTTTTCCCCTTAATTTTAAATGACCCTTTTCAAAAACATTTAATATTTTTAGACAACTTTTTATTTATCTTTTTTAATGAAATAATTTATAGACAACTTTATTTTTATTAGGTACTGTTTAACAGTCGACCTAAGCACATTTTGCCCCTTCCATTACTTTCGCTTACTTCGCCTCCCCCGGCCATTTAGACCCCCTTTAATAGGTCTGCCGTCGGAGCTGTCGAGCGCTGCAATCACCCCACTTTCCGACCCCCATCGGCATGCCCGAGTATTCTAATGTGGGTTTGTCCCGCCCCGAAGCCCAAACCCCGGGGCCCTTGCACCCCCTTCTGTTAGGCCATCCAAAGTGGCGAAGGTTTCGCCTAAAAAGCTACGGGTTCCCAAGTGGATTGGCCCGGTGAGGCGCAGTTTCCACCAGAAATCAGGCGCAAATCCCAATAATACATGTCGCCCTAAGAGAGGTAGAAAGCAAGAGTGTAATGTAAGTCATGTTCAGCCATGTACAGTAATGTGGGAAAGGGGCCCAAAATCTACTCCACTGATGGGCCCAAAGAATCAACTCCACTGGGGGGCCTCAAGACTCAAAATCCACTGGTGAGCACCAAGAATCATCTCCACTAGGGGGCACCAAGAATCAACTCCACTGGTTGGCCCAAGACTCAAATCCACTGATGGGCCCCCAACATCAACTCCACTGTTGGGCCCAAAAGGATCAACTCCACTGGTTGAGCCCCAGGAATCAACTCCAATAGTGAGCCCCAAAAATCAACTCCACTGGTGAGCCCAAAAATCAACCCATTGGTGGCTCCTATAATCAACTCCACTGTCCAAGAATGAACTTCAAATGGTGGACCCCAAGAATCTACTCCACGGTGGGCCCCAAGATTCAACTCCACTGCTGGGCCCAAGACTCAAATCCACTGGTAGATCTCAAGAATCAACTCCTCTGTTGGCTCCAATTTAAATCTCCAATGGTTGAATCCAAAAATGAACTCCAGTGGTGGGCCCTAGAATCAGCTTCACTAGTGGGCCCCAAGAATGAACTCCAATGGTCGCCCCAAGAATCAAATCTACTGTTTATCTCCAAGAATCATCTCCATTGTTAGGCCCAAGAATTAACTCTTCTGTCAGCCTCAAGAAAACTCACGGTGGGTCCCAAAATTCAACCCCAAATGATACACCCCAAAATTAACCTCCACTGGCGGGCCCCAAAAATCCCTTCACACTGGTGGGCACCAGACACCCCAGTCCAACACTGAAACAAGCACGTGTATTTTTAGAGACCTTTTTATGGTCATCCATTTATTTCCTGGAAATGTAAACTTGTGTGAAAGTACAATTGGTCTCTTCAACATTAAACATTGCAAACATTATAGATGATTATTCATGGGGGAAACAAACACTCTAAATGTTATAATTGCAAACATTATTATTTGAAATAGCCAAGACTCAATGTTTAATAGCTTATTAAAAAGAATCAACTTGACCAGATGATCGAAATGCTTATTGTATCTCACCATTGGGACGGTATAATTAATACTCAGGCAATGTATTATTCATTCTGAAGTTCAACTAAAATTTGTTTTGAGTTCTGGGGAAACATCAAGAAAATCAATGTTGGGAGAGTACTTATAGGCTTTATTACAGAGTAATTAGGTTTGACAGATCTTTGAGTCTAAAGCACCACTCATAAAAACCCGGTGTGTTGTTCAAAAAAAGGGAAACATTAGGAATGATCCCTGAACACTAGATTAAAAAAAGGAAATAGCAACCTTTGCATTGAATTTTTTATTGTTCATTTGCTTCTTAAATGGAAAATTAAGCAACTCTCTAAATAGTCTTCATTACAAATTCCCTACCATTTTGCCGCTGTGGAGTCTGCGTAAATCCTTCACCTTCTG
This sequence comes from Phyllomedusa bahiana, assembly GCA_025379985.1. Taxonomy (NCBI): domain Eukaryota; kingdom Metazoa; phylum Chordata; class Amphibia; order Anura; family Hylidae; genus Phyllomedusa; species Phyllomedusa bahiana. Next base: position 37,334 of record JAODAL010039806.1, read on the forward strand.
CTGGTTCCGCTGAATCTCAAACAATTCCACCAAAAAACCCCAGCTCCTGATTCGATAGTTCTCTGCTCTCCTACCTATTAGATATAGCAGTAAAGAAGGGTAAAAGGTTGTATATGGCAATATGGTAATCAGAACATGTGAGAGAGGGAGGGCATCCAAGGAGAGCAGTTACACGGCTGTAGATTCGAATGAAAACACACACAAGGAAATTTGTAATCGGTAAATTACTTAGGCTGTGTAAAAGTGTAGAGAGGAAACAAGCACCCACTGCAAACTTTGACTCCC
>JAODAL010039807.1:0-37615 GCA_025379985.1 Phyllomedusa bahiana
AAACTGCAGGGGGGTTTTAAGATTGGATACAAAAAAGGGCCAGTACTACCCTTGATCAGCGGGTGTCTCTATTAGTCAAACTTTAAAATTGGGAAATCGGGAAAGAGCTGCGGTTTTAAGGATTTTAACCCCAAAGGGTTCGAGCTTTCAGCGTGCCCAAAGAAAATGTTTGTTCTAAAAAGGGGCAGTGTAGCAAAGAAAGTTTTCCTGAACTTTTAGTTCAGTTCCGGTGGGCTGTTTTAAAGGGAACCCAACCTCTGAAGGGGATAAGAGAAATGAAAAACTTCCCTCAAAAAGTCCTATGTTTTTTAGGAGACAAAATGGGGAAAATATCTCAGTTTAGGAGTAGATAAAGTTCTGTGGGGGTGCCCACCCCCTTTTTACCACCCCCAGTGTCCCGTGAAAAGCTTAGGATTTAGTCCCAACCCGCAGCTCACCACTCCCCACATTTTTAGGACAATATGGCGCCGGAAACTCAGGATTTTTTTCCGGGGCCCTTTGGTACCCCCGGCAAAATCATGGGTAGAGGGCCAAATTTCCAGTACTTTTAAGGTCCCCTCCACGGGGTTTTTAAAAAATCTCCTCTCTTCCTTTCCCCCCTTTGATTCTTCAGGAATTTTTTCCCCTCCTCCCCCCGGTTTTTCAAAAACATTTTGGGGCTGCTGCTTTGGGCACTCTTTTTCCCGTCCCCCAGGATTATAAACCTTTGGCACGGGGGGTCCTTTTCCTGTTTGCCCTCCCCCCAAATAAACCCCTCTGCTTGGTCGTTCTCTCATGTGCGACAAATGCCCGCCACTTTTCTCCAGACACTTCTTCACAGGCTTTGCGCCGCACCTTTTCCCCAAAGCGGGGCCCCGGGGGAAAGCTGCAGGAAACCCCTCGTAGTTTTTAGCAGCAGGTTTTTTTCGGGGCGAATCTTGTTGCTGAAAACTCTAAGGCACCCCCCACAAAGGTAATTACTATTTTTCCCCAGCTCAAGGTCCCCTTTTGTCCCCCCTTTCTCCCCTGGAGAGTTTATCCCCTTCCGGGAAGATTTCCAAAATTCAGGTTTTTTCCCCAGGTTTAAGCAGGAGCTCAAGACCACACGTCCTCAGGGCCATGAAGGTCAGGCCACGCCCCTGGCCCCGCGTCCCCTTTCCCAGCCCCTTTGAGCAGCGTGTTGACCACCCCTAAAAAAGTGGCAGGGGCATTCTTCATGCCGAACGCACCCCTTTTGGATTTTCGAAGGGGCCCCGAATGGGGTGAAAAAAGGCAGAGCGTTCCCTTGCCCCCAGGGGGTCGGGGGAATCTGCCAATATCCCCCCCTCAGTTCCTTTGGAATGGTCGGGTTATTTGGGCCCCCCGGCCCAAAATATGGAGAAGGCCCATCGATGGGGTGGCTTGGGGTTAGGGCAAAGTGACCTGACAGCGTTGAGCCCTGAAAGGTTCCACGCAGAATCGGGTTGTCCGATCCTTTTTGGGGGGGACGGGATACAGGCGGGGGCCCAGGCACTTTTGGACGCCCGGGATGACCCCCAAGCTTCGCATCTCTTTCAATCTCCTCACGCATTGTGTCTGTACTTCGGGTGAAAATCCGAAAATTTTAACGCCGGTTTGGGGGGGGTTTGATCCCCGGTGCCCCACTTTGAGGGAGGCGACCCCGTCCTTCCGGGCACGTTAGTGAACAATCCCCGGGAAAAGGGGGGGATTTGGGCCAAAAGCTTGGCCTTTGGGGTCCCCCAGGAGCGGCCCACAAATCCCAAAAATCCGCAATGGATCCACCTCCCTGACCGGGGCCGGGGAATACCCAAAGGGGTTTTCTCCGGGTCCCCCTACCCGGGGCATTTTGCACAGGGAAGGGGCACATGCCCCCCGGCTCATAAATGGGCCTTCATAAATTTTCCCGGGGAAGGGGCCTTCCCCTTCCCCCCGGTCGTGGCCCCAGGGTGACCAGGTACTTTGCGGGTTGATTGCGGTGCACAACATATGGGCCTTCCCGGGCTGCCGAAGCAAAATCCTGGGGTACGGGGATTCGGGAACCCACACTTTCTGACCCCCCTGGTGGGGTCCTCTAAACAAGCTTTCTGGCCCGTACCACTGCTTCTGGTGGGGCCTGGGGCCCGTCGCAAATTCTCGTCCCAATAGCTTTAAAGGGCCTGCTTTTTGTAAGGGGGAAGCGCACGACAAATTAAAATGACCGACCCCTCCGGGGTTGCAAGTCCCCTTTTCCCAGGCCCCCTTTTCACCAGACCCGGGGGGCCCCGTACACTCGCCCAAAACAGGAGCTCGAAGGGGGGAAACCCCCGTTGAGGGCCTGGGGGAATTTCCCCGGGTTATGGGGAATTTTAGTAGGGGGGAGGGGGGGTTTCCCCGCCCCCCGGGTGTCCCCCGGGGGGTGTGGGACAACATTTTAAAAAGATCTCTTCGGGGCCATTGAACCGTTCACACGGGGCCATTAGTCTGTGGGTGGTACGGGTGGCCACCAATTTTTGCAATGTATCAGCTTACACAAGGACTCCTTTAAAAATGCGACATGAACGGGGTACCCCCCGGTCAGTGAGCATTTTTGGGGAAAGCCCCCCGGGAAGAAAAAATTTTCCAGAAAGGCCCGGTGGCCATTTTTATTGGGTCGGCCCAAAAATTGGAACGAAAAGGGCTACCTTTTCCCGGGGGTTCCGGGGAAGGTGGCGTAGTCTAAAAAGTCGAAAGAAGCTTTTCCCGGAGGCTGGGAATGGACAGCGGCCCAAATTTAAAATCCCAGCCACCCCCCTTTTTTTGAAAGGGGGTTTGGGGTTCCCCCCCCCCTTAAGGGGGGATAGGGCAGAAGGTCCCCCCGGAAGTTTGGGGTTTCCGGTTTGGCCCGGGGGCCCCCTTCCCAAACCCCCTGAGAAAGGTTGGTCCCAAAAGGGCCCCGGGGTTAATTGGTCAGCCTTTTTTAGATTGGCCCTTTAGATCACCCGCGGGTTCCGGGAGTCCAAGGGGGGCCCTGTGCCCCCTGCCCCTTTTGAGACCCTTAAAGGCTGTTCACCCACTAAGGGCTGCCTAAAACCCTTCGACTAACGGGGCCCCAAATAAAAGGAGCCCGGGCCACTTTCATTCCCGGTTTCCCCAAAAACCAACCTCCGGGCCCTCACCTACCTGGCATTTTACCGGGTCCGTTGGAAGGGATCCCCGTGGGGCCCCCCTAAAGGGGCCTCCTGGCTCCGGCCCCCCCACTGCCTTTGAAAAGAATCCACGACCGCTGCAACCGCGGGGGGGGGCTCCCTCCCCCTCGGCGTTTTATATAAGTCCCAGCCCTGCTTGGGGAAAACCCTTCCCCCTTCTGACATCCTGTTTGTGGGGGGACCCTGCTCTGGGGGCCCTTTCCGGGGAACCCCCTCCCTCGCCTGCATGCCCCCCCAATCCCAGCTGTCTGCCCCCTGCCCCGGGCCCTCCCTTGGGGAAAAACCCCTCCCCTTTGGGGCCTTTTCCCTTTGGGAGCCCTCCCTTTCACCTGCATGCTCCCCCACCACAGCGGGTCTCCCCCCTGTTTGTCCCTTTTGATCCAAACCAAAAGGCCCAAAAAATCCCAGCAGGCTTGCTGGAAAAAATCCTGCTTCCCTATTGAACCTTCTGACCTTATCTCCTCTCCAAATGGATTTGGGAGGGACACCCCATACACCCCACCCCCAAACTCCCTCAGTATGATTTTTTCACAACATTGTCCGCCAAAATTTAAAATGGTTGGATGACACATCACATTTTGGGGGGGGAAAACCCCTTGGGGGCGTCAGGGGCCGCAAAACGGGCTACCAGCCGCCCCCAATTTTTCCCCAACAAAAAATTTCTTTGCTGGAAAGTTCGGCGATACCCCCACCTTTCCCCCATTCCTGCCCGGCCCCCCAACCCCCAGTCCAAATACCCCCCCGGCCAAATGGGCCAAGCGGGCCGGGGGCAAAGCCTCCAATTCCGGAGACAGCGCAAAGGGCTTTTGGGTTTTCCAATGTCCCTTTGGGGGCACCAGCTCAACCGCAAACCCCAGTCAAAATTTCCCCCGCCGGTGTCCAAGAGTCCCAAAGGGCCCCAAAACCGGCCTTTCGGTGACGGGGGGTGGGTTTTTTTGTTATCCCAAGGGGGGTTACCCCCCCCACCCCCACAAAAAAACAAATTGGGGGGGGCCTTTTGGGAAAAAGGGGCTGGGCGGGCCCTTTTTGGCACTGGGGACATGCGGGCCCTTGGGAAAAAAAACCCCCCTGTTTTTCAAAGGTGACAAAAGTGGGGGTTTTCCCCCCCAGATGTGGAAGCATGGGGCTGGGGGGGCCCCCCCGGGCTTTTGGGGGAGGGAAAAAATTTGGGGCCCCCGGCATCTTAAAACCCCCCTCTCCAAACGGTGTGCTTCCCGGGCCCTTTCCCGGGGCCCGGGTTTTTTGGCATAACATCCCGCGAGGGTTTTTCTGTGGAGGGGGTGGGCCCCCTCAGGTTTCCGGTCACGAAGATGCTGCTGGAGGTTTCCCCTGGCAGTTCCACAAAAACCTCCTGGCGATGAGCTCCTTCACTGCGGACGGTGGGTTTTATCTTTTGCCCCGAGGTCCCCTGGTCACTGCTCTTTTTGGAGGGCCCGCATGTGGTCGGGGGCCCAGCTGTCCCGTTTGGGGCCCCGCTTTCCAAAATCCGGGGCTTCTTTCCCGTACAATTTAGGAGTGAGATTGTACTGCCGGATCAGTGCCTTTCTTGATTCCCCCGTTTGGGCAAGGGGGGACTCGTGGGGAGGCCCCCAAGATCTCCAGAGCTTTATCTCTGAAACCCAGGGGTCAGAAACCCCGGGCCCATGGTCCCCAAAGGGACCCTGGTGTGGCGGCAAATTTTTTCAAATGCCAGAAGAAGGTGTCCCCGGTCACCACTTTATCCAGCATTTGGGAAAAATCCTCCGCCCCTTTAAATTTGGGGACCCCGGGGTTTAGGAGGGGCTCTTTACTGGAGGGGGGGGACTTGGCCTTTTTCCCCGCTGAAGCAAAATGTAATTTTGGGGGGTCACGCCCAAACCCGACGAACCCCCCATCCGTCCCAATTTCCCGAACTGCCCAGGAGGGCCCCTTTTAGGCCCTCGGGGGTCTCCGCCTCAAGCTTAGCCAGGCCAGCTTGCAGGGAAAATAAGGATTGTGAAACTGCCCACTTTCGCCACTTTACCACCTGCGAATGGCTCCTTGAGGAGCCCGAAACTGGACTCCCCCTCACCCTTTATAGTCCAAAAAGCCTGGATGGGGCCCCAGTCCTCCGGCTCACTTTCCCCCGACTGTTTTCCCCTTTGGGGCCCACAAACTTTTTCCTTGCTACAAACCCCCCATCCTTGAACCCTTGGTCATTCACCAAAAAATGCAAACCTTTAAGCACCCAAAAACCCTTTTATTTGCATCTGACTAGTCTATGCTGAGTAAACTTAAGAAACCCCAGCACAAAACCAAATGGGGGTAAATCCCTTTGTGTTTTTGGGGGTCGGAACCCGCACTCACACACCTATTGTCTTGAATCCCCCAACCCCTTTTGCCACCAAAAATGTTTAAAGGGGAAAACACCTATTTCCCCCGGCCCACTCCCAGGGACGCGGCCTGACCTTGGGGTGGATCTCTAAATTGCAAAGGCCCCCCCAGGGGTTCACAAGGTCGCCAGATATGTTTTTCAACTGTTAACCCCCGTCCACACGGGGCCCCCGGGGGAAACCCGGGGGGCTGAAGAAAAACCCTTTTCCCCGTCCAGGGAAAAATGAACGGGGTTTTCCCCCAGTTTTTTAGTTTAGGGGGAATAAGACCCCGGGCCCCTTTACCGACTTTTTAAAAAATGGCCCCAAACAAACCCTTTTAGGTAGCTATATTTTTATAGACCGAGTTTCTAGGCGTGTTTAAAGGGCCCATGATCAAAACAGACCCAACCCAGATTTTAAATTTATAAACTTTAATTAGCCTTTGGGGGGCACACAGCCCAAAAATATACAAAGGATAAAAATATTAGGGGTAAGTCAGAGGTGCACATACAAAACATTTAGTTACAGACAAAAGGCAGCTAAAAAGGGTCAAGGTTCCTTTTGGTTGGCTTGGGTTTTTGGGCTCACATTGGGGGGCTTTATGTGGGCCTTTTTTGTTTAAAGGATTCTCCTTGGGAAAAGCACTTAGGTACCCCCCCCTCCATGGTTCCCCAAAGGTTGGAAAAAGGCCCGGGGGGTCCCGCTTAATCTGTGAGGGGGCCGGGCCCCCGGGCAGCCTCCCTTTAACCCCGCCCCCAAACACCCCGGGGACGGTCTAAGAACTCCTCCCACTCAGGTCATGCAGTTTCTGATACAAACACAAAAATGGACTATGAAAATAGGGGGAAAAACGCAGTTCCGCCATTGTTTTTGGGCTTCATTTTACAGTATTTGCCATAAATGACGGGATAACTTTACTATGGGGGTCGGTACAATTACAATGATTTAAATTTTTATATAGTTTTTTATTGTTTTTTTTTACTTTTACACAATAGAAGTGAGTTTATAAAAAGTTGCGTTTTTATGTTGTCCTATTGTGACAGCCATAACTTTTTTAATTTTTTGTATACAGAGCTGATTATGGGCTTGCTGTTTGCGAGATGAATTGATGTTTTCATTGGTACTATTATGGGGTGCATATGATGCTTTGATCACTTTTTTTTTTTAAGGTTTTTGTGAGGCATTTTGAACAAAATACAGCAATTCTGGTAGTGTTTTTTATTTTTATTTTTTACAGCGATCACCATGCGGTTATAAATGACATGTAGTTTTACTCAGCAGGTCGATACAAATTAGAGCAATACCAATTTGTATATTTTTTTTTAAAGTTTTTACTGCTTTTACACAATTAAAAAACACTTTTATTGAAAAGGAAAACACGTTTTTGCATCATCATAGTCTTTAGAGCCATAACTTTTTATTTTAATTTTTACGGAGCTGTGTATGGACTTTTTTTTTGTGGGATGAGTTGATTTTTTTTTTTGGTGTCTTTTTTGGGGGGCCAAGACTTTATGATCACTTTTAAATCCGCTTTTTTGGAAGGCAGGGTGAAGAAAATACTGCAATCCCAGCAGGGGTTTTTTTTTTTTTATTTTTTATTTTTAATAGCGTTGACCGTGCAGTATCCGTGACAAGTTAGTTTTACTCTGTGGGTTGAGGATGATTATGGTGATACCCAATTTATATAGTTTTTTATGTGGAAGCACAATTTTTTTTTTTAAGTGTTTTTATTTGTGTAAAAACAATATTTATGCATCACTATCTCCTGATAGCCATAATCTTTTAATTTTTCCGTTTTCAGAGCTGTTTAAGACTTTTTTTTGCGGCATGTACTGACGTTTAATTTGTGCCACTTTGATGTTGATATGTGTTTTTGATGACTTAACTCCATTTTATGTGCTGCAGGATGAAAAAAAATTTTCAATTCTGTGAAAGCTCTTTGTTTTTTTTTTTACAGCATTCACGTAGGGGTTTTTAATTAAAGTGACAGATTTTTTAGGGACGGTCGTTACGCCAGCGGCGATACCAAATATGGGTATTTTATTTATTTTTATCTTTTTTGTTGCGATTTTCCGTTTGTAAAAGGGGGAAAAGGGCGGTGTACGTTTTTATTTTTTTTTTGTGTTTTACTTTTTTACACTTTGTTTTTAACTTTTTCACACTTTTTTTCACTTTTCTCCAGAGGAATTGTATTAACGATGTCAGATCGTTCATACAATAGGAGATCAGCACACAAGCTTTAGCTGTGTACTGGTCTCCATGGCAACTGTCAATCACGGATGCCCACAATTTGCGTTGTGGGGCATCGTGACGTCACCAGACAACCAGGATGCTGTCATTCAGGGGTCCGGGCTGTCGAGTTCAGTGGATCAGTGAGTGCGTCTGCGCCGCTCACTGCGCCGGATCGCGGGCAGCAGGAGCTTACTCCTGCTTCCTGCAGCTTCGATGTCGCGACCATGATAGGTCGCGACATCAAAGGGTTAATCCCCCGTGGGAGCTCACTCCTGCTGTGGGCGACGCGGCATGATGCCAACGGTAATATACCGCTGGCTCCATGCCGCGGTCTTGCGAGCTCTGCTTGTGAGCGCGCAAGCTCGCCATGACGTACCCATACGTGAATTTGCGGGCACTCCCTACCCGACCTTGATGTATAGGTACGTCAAATGTCGGTAAGGGGTTAATAAATTTGCCCCACAAATTTTTTTGCAATCTTTGTAGCACAGTAGTAATATCTAAAGTAAAATGCTGAAAACAGGATGCCATGCAAGAAATACTAACGTAATGTCAGATGTGATAGATAATGTCTGGGCAGTATAACATATTGATCCCTGGTATTTATTCCCCAATAATATGCTGATGGTAGTATGAGACTTTAAAGGGGTTGTGTGAGAAACCAAAAAAATAAGAACATATAGTGCAGTGTTACCAAAGCTTTGCAGTAACTATCTGTCACAATCCAGTGTCTGAACTAGTTACAAACACTGTTATACGGCATAGGATCGCCATGTTGGGTAGATCTACAGTTGCTCGGTTTGCTCTCTGAAAACTACATTTCCCACAAAAGCTGCTTCCTTTCAACTGAGCTATATAGTCAATATATACACTCCACATTTATATGTATATATGTGTGTGTGTATGTGTGTACAGCCCTCAGTCTCCTTTCTACACTGCAAAGTCGTCCCTCACACTACCACAACTGTCTGTCAGACTGACTGAGCACAGCACATGCCCAGTGGTGCCAGTCCGCCTAACCAGGAAGTAACTCACAGAGTCTGTCCTACTGTATTCTGTAGGACAAGTTTCTGCTGAGGAAGTAGCCCAGCGGCCATTTTGTTCTTCTCTAGTGATTAACCCATAGACAAAATAAGCAGACTTTTCTAATTAAAGTTATTTTTATAATTTTTTCATTAAGACTTGTACTTTATTTATTTAGTTTTCTTCTTTTCCTGGAGAACCCCTTTGAGATCACTGTTTTCCCATACATGCCAACTCTCCCGCTTTTGGCGGGGGGGTCCCGCTATTTGGGGTCCCCTCCACCCTCCCGGCAGAGTTGGCAGTCCTTCCGCCGCGGCGCCAGAGTAGCGCTGGTGCGCTACTCTGCCGCCGCCGGGCCGCTGCTACAGGCGGGTGAAGCGGCCGCAGCGGCCGCTTACCCGCCCGGTACGTGTCACTGTGCAGGGAGGAAGCAGTAGGGATCGTTCCCCTCCTCCCTTTTCCCCCTGTATGTACAGCGCCGGCCGATGCGTGCTGTACATACAGGTCAGTGTCGCAGGGGGAGTGACGCACCGCTGCACTCACTCCCCCTGCGACGCTGAGGAGATCGTCAGGAGCTGGCCGGGCTGCAGGGAGCCTGGTGAGTTAAGTGACTTTTATTATTTTATTTGTATTAGCTATAGGGGGGCAACTACCTGGCTAATGAAGGGGGCAACTACCTGGCTAATGAAGGGGGCAATTACCTGGCTACAAAGGGGGCAACTACCTGGCTAATGAAGGGAGCAACCACCTGGCTACAATAAGGGGGCAACTACCTGGTACAATAAGGGGGCAATACCTGGCTAATGAAGGGGGCAACTACCTGGCTACTAAGGGGGAAATTCCCTGCTACAAAAGGGGGAAACTACCTGGCTAATAAGGGGAAAACTACCTGGCTAACAAAGGGGCATTAACTGCTTAAAGGGGCCACTACCGGGCCTAAGGGGCATCTACCTTGAAAAATGGGGGGCTACTACCTGGCTATAAGGGCATCTTTCCTGGCTTTCTTCCAAAGACATTATGCAGTTAGGCGGAGTGGGTGTGGCTTTTTTGAAGGGGCGTGGCACACACAAAAGATGGTCGTGTCCATGCGCGCCGCCCTCTTCAATCTCCTGCTTTTCCATTTTCAAAAGTTGGCAATTATGCTGTTTTCCTCCACTGGCAATGTGGAGAAATACAATGTAATGAATTAGACATTAACATAGTATAAGTGAATGGAGCAGATGGGCACAGCTGGTGACATCATTCACCTGTGTCTGCGCACCCACTCTATTCTGAAGCAATTCCCATTAGAGAAGCCATGGGGGAAAGGAGGATAGGTGAAGATTACATTATTTATTTATTAACTCCATCAATGATGGATTCCCTTTACCCTATTAGGGGCCTAGAATGGATGTCTGGTTACAGGCCTCATTCTTATCATGTTTCATCAGTATTTCTGTGCGTTAACAGAGTCAAGCTTAAAGGGGTTGTCCCATCTTGCTGTTTCACAGAGTCTGCTCTTCACAGCTGTCTTCAAGCCCCCACCTCCTGTACAGGATATGGATATGTTCACACAGCGCCTTGCAGGTGTATTGCCAGCATGCACTTCTGAAGCACTCCCACTGACTTTCCCCGGTGACTGCCAATTCTTACTCCCTGCGCCGGGGAATACGCTTTAAAATCATAGCACTCCATGAGTACTATGATTTTATTGTATTTGCAGGGCGTACTTGGGGCGCATTGCAGCACAATTACGTGCCGAAGTACGCCCCGCAAGTACACCATGTGAACATACCCTATGGATGGTACTGCAGCAATGATTGGCATATCAGCTCCGCTATTCCTAGCTAAGCCTGTTAGAGGGACATAGGGCTCTAAGCAACAGGGCACAAGGCTACAGAACTCTAAAGGGTTAAAGTTTGTCAGTTAGAAAACATAAACAGCCTCCTGTGCTTATGATAAGACTCAGCAGGGAGTGATGTTACCATCCTTGCCAGGGCTGCTGAAGCAATGAGAGATGGTTAGTAATCTAGAAAAGCTTGTGTACACAAGCAGGAGATAATAACTGCTCTAACTCTGAAAGGAAGCAATACTAGAACAGCAATGGACTTGGTAATAGTCTTTATTTACCTTTGCCTACACATTTAAAGCTAATCAATGTGGTGAGAATACCCCTTTAACAATTCCTAACATTCTAATTCTACTTGGCTTCATAATGTTAATGCATCAAAGTATTGCATTAATATCTTATTATATTCTGGTAACTTTTTAATATAATATATTCCTATATATCATGCATCTTGCTCTAGTTTTGTTGCTGGTACTTCAGCTTCAGTTTCCGAAATATTGACATTGTGTTTTACATTTTAAGTCATAGCTTACTGTTGTCAAGGTAACCACACGTATGCTGCATCTACAGTGTAGAAGCAAAGAAATGTCAGAAAAATAAAAGAGAGATTCTGTATTGTCTGTGCGCATATCGCCCACTAGCACAGAACAGTGGGCGGCGGAGCCTTGGGCTCAATGTCAAGTGGCACAAGTAAAACAGAGGTCACTGGGGACTGGCCGTGACCCAAAAAACCCATATGTTGTTTGTGTAAACTCATTGCATCTACTATAGTGACAATGGCTGTTTCTATAACCTGAAGTTTTATCTTGGCTGGCAATGGAGCAGCATTGTCTGGATCACTACAGTATTAGAGGACTTCTAAGATTAAATCAATTACACAAAATACTTGGCACAGGAAGCATAGTTACAGTCATTCATTGCATAACTTTAAGCTTCTGGGCACCATAACAAATCTGGAAAAATACCCCCACCTACCAGGTGCCATTTATATTACATATCCCCACCATTATAAACAACAAATTACACATAAAATATGCCAATATCAAAAATAACTACAGTCTGTGTGTCTGATGCATAGAATATGCTGTACTTTAGTTTGCCTTTTTATATGGATATACAAATTATATATATATGTGGTGCCATTTATATCAGTGGATATTTAAATAACTGGTCATTATGACATTTTGTCCAAACGACAGGTTAGTCTCCTATGTTAGCTCATTTTGTTTCTGTTAATATCAAAGAGTGAATGGTCATCTGACTTGTTTCGGAAACATGTAATTCAAGTAACCGCCATGAGAGGGTGATAAAATACTGCTGGTAGAGGTACCCGAAACCTATACTGCATAGCTTCGTGGATTTATTCAGATTCTACTAATTGCAGTGCAGTTCCAAAAATATAATGGTAATGGTTATTAATAATCTCGAACAGCATACTAATATGTTAGTAGTATGCATTTACTTTATAGCACAAAGTACAGTACATATTCAACATAGCACAAGTGAATGCATCTTCATCATGCTATGAACTGAAAGGCTGAATTTACAAATGTGGTTTTTGGAGAAGTTTTTAATGCGGGCTTTCTTTAGCAGAATCTAAGAGTAAATTAAAAAGGATGAAAATGTAAAAAAAAAACAGTTTATATCTGCGTTGGAGATCACATTCTGAGCCTCTGTTGCAGAGATGGTGTTGGATCAGTTACATCACGGACACAAACGGCACCTAAGGGACTTCATTGACTACAATGGGATCCATTAGGTTTCTGTGATTTCAATTGAATAAAATAAAATAGTGTTGCATGCTGTGCTATATTTTCAGTAGTTTTTTTTACGGAGTCTTCAATGGAGGCTTTGAATGAAACCTTTGATGCAGATGTAAACAGGCAACACTTACTCCTTTTTCTGTTTTGTGTCCATTTCTGTGTTTGACTCAAAGAACTGCATCAAAAACTGCACCAAAAACTTTCATGTGAACGCAGCTTAAGACCTTTTCCCCATGGCAGGTTTTTCAGCCGGTTTTGCAGATGGTTTTCGGTTTTGAAAGCCGTCTGTAAACCGGCTGTCAAACTTTATCATGGACCTCTATGGAAAATCCGTGCAGCAGTTCCTTCTGCACGGATTTTCTGCCGGATAGATTTTTAGACCGCGGTGAGAAAAACATTGAACATGTTCATTCTTCCGTCTGGTTTACGGCCGGTACATGAACCTCTCAATGTGAAGGGGGACAGTCAAATCTGCAAACCGTTGAGAAAAGCCGTCCCCCTGCGACCATGTAAACAGCCCCAAAACAGAGCAAATACCAGGGATAATTCGACCGGTATTTGCTCTGTGCCATGTAAACGGCCCGTAACACTGTTGGGAGGTATATTTTTTATTTTTAAAATGTGTTACCATAAAAGATTTCTATGGAAACACTTCCAGAAACAGATATCCTTTAACAAACACAGAAGAAAACATCTGCAACCATAGTGTACTCCTCATCTCCTCCAAAGGACTTGTGTGGGGCAAAGAAAGGGTTAAATTCAGATAGTGACTCACAAGACCATAACAAAACAGAGATAAACCTTCATAAAAGTTTATGTGTGTGAATCTGAAGAAGAGGTTGTAAATTGGCCAGTTTTCTTTGGAGGCTTGTTAGTAAACCTTTTTGATACATACATCTGTGTGATGGATCTCCTGGTCGTTATACATAACAGATAATAGGGGTACATGTTATGTTTTTCATTCCCTTCCCTGAGCAACAATTTCCTAGAACCGATTCATGTGCTACTACAGACATATATATATAGTCCCTGACAGAAGTTCTGTCGCTTATCCATGTTGTGGAGACCAGAGCTTATAACCTTACTTAAAATTCATCCATTGGTTTTAGGAATGACTCATATGCATGCTGAAACTCTCCCAAATGAGTTTTTTTTTTAACGAAAATAAATTTGCTTCACTGGTGAAATATTGATCATTTAAGGAACACAGAAAGGTCAGATTTTGGCAAGACAAAAGTTTTATCTCCCACAGAAAGTAATGTGAAAATCAAACAAATAATTCACTTCAAATACAAAGATATGTTTCATAACATTGGTAAATTATGCTATTAGAGCCATATTGAATATTTTGGGTGACTTCCATGAGCTTGAAGGACTGCATCCATGCATTTTGACAATGATTCATACAATTTATTGATGAAGACATCAGGAATAGCAAAGAATGCAGTCTTAAATGCCTCCCAGAGTTCGTCAAGATTCTTTGGTTTTGTCTTCCAAGCTTCCTCTTTTATCCTACCTCAAACATGCTGAATGATGTTCATGTCTGGTGACTGGGCAGGCCAGTCCTGGAGCATCTTGATCTTCTTTGCCTTGAGGAACTTTAATATAGAGATGGATGTATGAGATGGAGCACCATCCTGCTGCAAAATTTGATCCCTTATGATAGGGAATGTAAGAGGTAGCTAATACTTCTTGATATTTTAGGTTAATGAAATTGACTTCCATCTTGCAGATGTTGTAAACACCCCCATACTGAATGTAACCCCAGACTATGATCTTTCCACCACCAAACTTAACTGTTTTCTGGGTGTATCTTGGATCCATACGGGCTCCAGTAGGTCTCCTGCAGTATTTGCGGCGGCTGTGGTGTAACTCAACTGAAGATTCATCTGACAAATCCACCTTCTGCCACTTTTCCAGCATCCATCCGTTTAGCAGGCTGTGGGCCTTGGCAAATGCCACACTGTTTTTTAATTGCCTTGTTAAGTGCTGGCTTCTGGGCATTGGTTCGACCATGGAGGCCATTTCGAGACAGAACCCTACAAACTGTTCTAGTTGACACAAGGACTTGAGGTGACCAGGCCTGTTGGAGCTGTACTGAAGTGGAAAAGGAGTTGGCTTTTGATTTTCGAACCAACAAATGTTCCTCCTGAGCAGTTGTCTTGCGGGGTCTGCTGGACCTGGGCTTGTCAAAAACATCTCCAGTCTCTTCAAATCTTTTTTTAATTCTTTGTACTTGATGCTGAGACACATGAAAGGTGCCAGATACCTCTGCAATGGATCTGGTCTTCAGCCTCTTGATAATCAAGACTTTGGTCGCAGGGTGGATTTTTGGCATGTTGTCAGAGGTCAAGTTGCAGTTCAAGTGAAGGTCTGGGGTGCTGTTCTTTTTATACACACCCACTAATTAACCGATCAATTAGTGAGCACGGGTGAGGCTGTAAACTAGGATTAGGTGCATTGTATGACAAGGCGACAAAACTTTTGTCTTGCCAAAATCTGACCTTTCTGTGTTCCTTAAATGATCAAAATTTCAGCAGTGAAGCAAATTTATTTTTGTTAAAAAAAACCTCATTGGGGAGGGTTTCAGCTTGCATATGAGTCATTTCTAAAACCAACGGATGAATTTTAAGTCAGGTTATAAGCTTTGGATTCTACAACATAGATAAGCGACAGAACTTCTGTCAGGGACTGTAGGTGGTTTCTTCAAAGTTTACTTGTAGGAACCTTTAGGATATGTTCACATTGTGTATTTGCGGCGGGTACTTCTAAGCCTATTTGCGCTGAAATATGCACCACAAATATTCTTCAACCAATGGTCACGTACCGCACTCATACGATGATGATTTTACTCCCATATTTGTCGGCATGTGCTGCAATACGTCATGTGAATACCTTAGTTTCATGTATTGCCCCATGTTTGAAGATTTTTGGGTTTCTGGATATTAGATGTAAACAATTATTTTGAGAAATTCACCTCTTAACAACTCATTCTATTTGCTATGTAATACCACATACATGATTGTGCATAAACGAATGATAATATGGGGGTAACGAAAAAAAAAATATTAATTCAATAAAATCATGTTTATTTCTTTATTTTCGTTGCACCCATACTATTGATCCTTGGCTAAGAAAATAAAGAAATAAACATTATTTTATTGATTTAATATTTTTTTTTCGTTACCCCCATATTAAATTTTTCGTTTATATACACATCGGGACAACTTCTGTAGTGTTTTAATTTGATTTCGGCCATTACAGTTTTGATTTCAGATGCATTAGAAACCCATAGGAGCGTCGCTTTGGCTTCTCCCCCTTGGGTCCAAATAACGGCGCCTCTTTTAACTTAGCCAATCACAGAGCGCGTCAGAATTTCTTTTCCCACTAGAAATCTATGAAAAAGTACTCGCGCTCTGATTGGCTAAGCTGGACGAGCCCCCGCCGCTTCAACCAATCACTCGTTTCTGCATTTTTACTGTATTTTGAACTGTCCCCCCGCCTTTGAATAATGGGAATTGTGTCAACAATTTTCCTCCATAGGTTATAATTGGACCCTTGTTGCTCCTATTTTTGATTGGCTGGTTTATGCCGACCAATGAGAATAGCTTAAACAAATTTGAATTACTGTATTTCCCGGCAATTCTCTCTATTGCAATTCCTTAAGTAGCGCCAGTCTTGGCCCACAAAAACCCTTGTTCGGGTTTTTAACTGCTTTATTTGTAAAGAAGGGTTCTGCGCTCTTATCTGATAATGTTTTACATTTAATAAAAATATTTTTTTATTAATACTTATGCCGCACGGGACTGAGCGCCCAGATTTCAGAGCGGCCCATCTCCCATAGACCCATAATGGGAGAAGTAGCTCGCGCTCTGATTTGGGTGGGATAGCCAAGTCCCCGCTAGCTCAGCCAATCAGCTCTTTTCTGTCTTTTTACTGTAGTTTGAACTGTCCCGCCTTTGATTTTGATTGGGGCCAAACTTCTCCATAGGATATAATGGGACTTTTGTCCTCCTATTCTGATTGGTCAATAATTCTCCATAGGTTTTAATGGGTCTCTGTCGCCCTATTCTGATTGGCTGAGCTAGCCGAGCCCCCGCTAGCTCAGCCAATCACCTCTTTTCAGCATTTTACAGTATTTTGAACTGTCCCGCCGTGGATTCTGATTGGTCTAAACTTATCCATAGGCCCAGAATGGGCTCTGTGCTCCTATTCTGATTGGCTGAGCTAGCCAAGTCCCGGTAAACTTAACCAATCAGCTCTTTTCTGCATTTTTACTGTATTTGAAATATTCGCCGTGGATTCTGATTGGTCCCAAACCTTCCCCATAGGTTTTTAAAAGGTTCACTGTCCGCTCCTATTCTGATTGGGGCCGGTTTATGCCCGACCAATCAGAATAGCTTTCAGAATTTGAATTACTGTATTTCCCGGCAATTTCCAATATCCTACTTCTTGAATTAGGATATTGGAAAGTGATTTTGTTTTTTATTTTTTTTTATTTTTTAGGTTTCAGCTCTTTTCCTGAGAATGTTTTCCGCCTTTATAAAGGCGATTTTTGATTTTATACTCCGCACCGACATCGGAATGTTTTTCGCTGTTCCAGCCTGTCTCGCATCGGAACCGTTTTTCGGCGCAGCCCCGCACGGCCTAAGTCCCCACTGCGCCAATTCCCTGCACTGTGCCCCACACACACGGGCGAGGCGCGGGGAACTTTTCCCGCATGTACGCCGCACTGCCTCGGACGGCGAATCTTAGGGCAGCCCCGCACTGCGCCTCGGTCCCCGCATTTCCCCCCACACACTGGCCGGGCGTTGGCGGACTTTTCCCCGCATGGATGACCGCACTACCTCTGGCGCCGAATCATAGGCGCAGTGCCACACTGCGCCTAAGTCCCGCACTGCGCCTAACAGACTGGCGAGGCACGGCGGACTTTACATGCTATGTATGAGCGCGCCCCGGCCCCGACATAAATCAGGCGCAGATTCCGCCGGGACACTGGCGGAAAGGTGCGCCCCGACCGGGCGAGATTCATACATGTCGCCCTTAGTCTCTGATAATAAAAGTGAAAATAATTGGGCACATTTACCATGCCAGTTGCTCCAGAGTTCTGGAATAATTTGCATATTTTTAGTTTTACTGTGCACTGTACAGAATATTCACAAAAAAATTACTGTGAAGCTTTGGCCAAGTTCAAAGTTTTGTGCACTTCCACCGTTCTTATAGCTCCTACCATAAATACCTCAGCATTCCACGTGGCTTCAAAAGCAACAAGAGCTTCCTAGTCTTCTAGAGAGGAGAATGGGGTAACTGAATACCGGCATCCATATAATCAGCTCAGCAAAGTCTGCTGTACTGTACAACCTGTCCTGGTGCTGATGTGCTGGGGGAAAAAAATGTGTTTATAATATTAGTAGTTAGCATGTATCCTCTACTTACCTATACTACCACCGTAAAATGATCAAATTGTTGTAGATACCAGGTGTTCCACATACTGTAAGAGTGAATATTAACAAACTATTCAATGTATAGTTATTAAAGATAAAGATTTTCTTCAGCATTGTCTTGTCCCTACACAGTTTGCCACACATATGTTTGTGTCTTCTTGATTTTCCAGCACCCTTACAATCTATACACAGTGTTGGACTGGGGTGACTGGGACTCAACAGTGGGGTTGAGTCTTGAGGCTCACCCATGGGATTGATTTTTTTGGGCTTACCAGTAGAGTTAATGCTTGAAGTTGATTCTTGGAGCCCTGCCTATAACTATTGTATATGACTGCAAATGACTGTACTCAGTCTCTCTTTCTCAGGCCTGCCCCCAAAGGGTCTGCTATGCCCAGCAGCCCGCTAGAGGTTTCCTCTGCTCCCCTGTGAGCAAGTCCAAACCTGTCTATACCCCACCCTGAACACTAACATCCCACAGTTCAGTTATTTTATACTGCTGCTCCTCTGAATATTGTCCCTTATGTCCTTATAACTATAGTCATCCCGCCAAAAACATTGTACTAAGCAGACAGTGCCCCACATTGTCCCACCCAATTATAGTGCTTTCTTTTGTGCCCTATACCGTAATACTGTCCTGCTTGTGCTCCATACTGTAGCAGTGGCATCAACACAGTAATAGTGCCCCACACACACTAATATTGTAGCAGGTTGCAGTAAGCCATTGAGAGTGTGTGACAGGTCAGGGAGCTCCTGTCACCTCCATAGTATTCAAATGTATCTAGGTCTTAAGGATGTAGGTACAGTTGAAAGTGACACAAAGGCGATGATATTAACTAGGTAGGCCCTCTTTACCTATGCTCCTGAAACTGTAAGTACTCTATTATTATTATTATTATTATTATTATTTATTTTAAAGCGCCATTGATTCCAGGCGCTACATTCGAGGGGGTTTACATACATTACATAAGTAAACATACAGTATAAGGGAATAAAATTTACGACGAGGGAAGAGGACCTACCCCGAGGCTTTAATCTACAAGGAGTGGGAAAGAGACAGGATGAGGGGCAAACTGTCTGTGAGGATGTGCAAGTTTATGAAGTTATAGGCAAGCCTGAAAAATGGGTTTTTCAGGTTGCTTTTGAAGCTGGTGAAAGTGGAGGAGAGTCGATGTTTGGGCAGTGAGTTCCAGAGTGTGGGAGCACGGGAGAAGTTTTGGGAGAGGTTGTGTGGGGAAACTGATAAGGGGAGAGCAGAGGGGGAAGGTCCTGTGAGGAGCGGAGAGTGCGTGGGGAGATATTTGGAAATTAGGGCAGAGATGTATGGAGGGGAGAGGTCATGGGACCTTGTAGGTCATGGTTAGTAGCTTGAAATGAATTCGCTGGGCAATGGGAACCCAGGGGAAGGGATTGGCAGAGGGGAGAGGCAGAGGAGTAGCGAGGAGAGAGGTGGATACCAATTCTTATTATAGAATTCTCTACCAATTCTCTACCAATTCTACCAATTCTCTACCAATTCTTATTATAGAAAGTGACTCACCAATTTCCAGCAGCTCTTTCTGACTTTTGTATCTAAGCAAGTAGGGACACATGTATGAACGGGACTGTGCCAGTTTTCTGGCGTACTTTGAGCCAAAAAACTGTTGTAGCCCTGTCAGATATATCAATAGTCGTAAACCAAAACTTGATGCAGTCTGCATTAGACACAACACTTTTGAAAACAGCAAAAATACCACCAAATTTTGGTGTGACATAAATCCATACCATGGCTGAGACAAAGTTTGGCGCATAACACTCTATATGCCAAAATGTTTAGTGCATAACACTCCATGCGACAATGTTTGGCACATTACACACTTTCATACATATTGTCATATTCTACACTCTATATCGATTTAGAGCGGGCGTGTCAGTGCCAAGTCTCATACATGTTGTCCTTAGGGCATAGTCCTGTTCTATAGATGCTAAAAATTGCGCCAGGAACGGCACTTTGAATGCGCCAAAGATATGCTCTGCTATGCAAGGCATACCACGCGCTGGATTTATGAACCCACATACGACAGGTTCATACATACTGTCACAATCTGAACTCCTCTATACTGTCAGTGCTAAGTTTCATATATGTCTTACTTTTTATTAGTTCTGATGTAATATACTTGTGTGTCAAATAAGACAGAGGCATTATTGGAGTAATAAAGGTATCATAATACTGTTGTCTTTTTGACCCAAAAGTATTCAACATCTTATAGCTTTTTCTGTCTAACACAATACTATACAGAGGCATAGCTTAAACATCCAGGGCCCTAGTGCAAAACTAATCAGAGGGCCCCCACATATCATGTGCCATTTATTAATACTGGCATCTTTCTATGAGCCAGAAAAGTCTTTGGGCCCAGTAACAACTGCTCCCCCTATAGCTATGCCCTTGGTACCACAATATTTTTATTTGCTCTTTATTATAGATGTAGCAAAATTTAACATGACCGTTACTATGATACTGTGGCAGAGAAAGTTATCCATATTTTTTTTTGCAATGCTTTTAATGGCTTTTGTTGCATCTTGAGGTCAGTAGAGAAAAAATATCACTGCCAAATAATAGATATCTGCTTCTTTCTCTTTAAATCTTTATATTGTATTATATTGGGTAGACCTTTTGAAGACAATTACTAGGTTTTCAGAATTCTGTTCTAAAATTGCAAAAGTTCACCCAAGGGGCGTAATAAGAAGGGCCCCATAGAAAAAGCCCAAAACATTTACCAATGGTTAATATTGCATGCGTTAAGAAATACAAGGAAGAAAAACCCCCACGGGCGACTATGGTGAAGCAAAAAAAGCAAAGGTAGCAGTCGACGGGCCTTCAGTCTGAGGGCCCAAAAGCCCCTTTTCTAGAAACATCAGTAATTATAAAATAACACAGGGTCGGGGACCCAATTTGATTTCTACATTGGGGGGCCCGGGAGCTTCAATTTAACCCTCGGGCCTCACCTACATATCACCATCTACTTCCCAAAACCAAATCCCACATCCCCAAACCCAATTTTATCAATAACCTACTACATAAGGCCCTGATTATCCCCGCCAAAAACAAAACCCACAAATTACCCCACATTGGGATGAAAATACCACTTTACTATTGTGAGTGCAGGGGCATTGCTAAATCCAAAAACTCCAGGGCACCCCCCTCATGTTTTTTTTTTTCCCGGGGGGTTAGGTATTTTTAGGGAAATATATTTATAGATTTAAAAATTTTCTCATTTTTTTTTTAAAAGTTTTTTCCCACATAGATACTGCCTACAGTGCAATGAAAACCAGCACTGAAAATTTGCCTGTTTTAAAAACCTCATCTATTTTTGATGTGAATACCCAAGGTGAACTAGGGGGTGGCAACTACCCGGCCCCCCGGGGACCGTGCGTTAGGGGGCCCGCACCCCCGGGAGCGCTATCCGTTGCAAGGTAAGGCCCCCCCTGGGCCCGCTGGCAGGGAATTTAACAGTTACGCGGCAGGCGTGGGCTGGGGGGCCCGGGGCACCCCCGCCCTCTGAACCCCCGGGCCTCCACCCCAAGCGTTCAAAAACAGCCTCCCCCCGTGGTGCAGAGTGGAGCGCATCCGGGGATTTTAGTGATCCGGGGCGACCCATTAGTCCATATGCCCCGGGGGCCCCCCCCCGACACAGTGGCCGGAGGCAGCGCATCGGGGGGAGGTGGAGGGGGGGAAAGGGTAAATAATTTTTTATTTTACCTCCCCTGTCTGCCTGTTACCCCACCCAACCGCCTGCCTGTATATACCCCCCCCGGGTCCCTCCCTGAAAATTATACCCACCCAGCCTGCCTCCTTTATAAAATCCACCCTTCCCGCCTGATATTTACCCACTGACTGCCTGTGTAATATACTCCCCCTCCTCCCTTAATTAGCCCACCCAGCCTGCCTGCCCCCCGAATATTTTCCACCCTGCCTCCCTTTTAAAATATCCCACCCGCCCCCTTTGTTATACCTCCTGGCCTTTTTATTATACACCTGTCCAACTGCTTTTAAACCCTTAAAATTCAATCAGCCAATCACTGGGGGCAACTCAGTCATTTGGGCATGTAGACATGGTCAAGCAAAATCCCCTGCAGTTCAAACCGGCATCATGGGGGGAAAAAAAGGTGATTTGATGCCTTTGAAGGGCTTTGGTTGTTGGTGCCAAAGGGTGGCTGAGTTTTCAAAAAACGCTGATTCCCTGGTTTTTCACGCACAACCATTTAGGGTTTACAGAGAATGGCCGAAAAAGAAAAAACATCCGTGCGGCATCCTGTGGGGGGAAATTTGTGATGCCAGGGGTAAAAGGGAGAAGGGGCAATGGTTCAGCTGATAAAAAGGCAAAGGATCAAATACCCAAACCCGTTACAACCAAGGTAGCAGAAGAGCTCTCTGAACGCACAGTACGGCGAACTTTGAGGCAGAGGGGCTACAGCAGCAGAAGACCACCCCGGGTTGCCACCCCTTTCAGCTAAGAACGGGAAAATGAGGCCCCAATTTGCCCAACTCATCAAAATTGGACATAGAAGTTTGGAAAAATTTTGCTGTCTGATAGTCTGTTTTGCTGCGACATTCGATGGTGGGCAAAATTTGGCGTAAACAACATGAAAATGGATCCATCCCCTTTTTATCAACGGTTCAGGCTGGTGTGGGGTCATGGTGGGGGAATATTTTTTCACTCTTTGGGCCCCTTGGTCCCAAATTGAGCTGTTGAAAACCCCCTTGGGAATCTATGCCACGAAGAATTGAGGAGTTCGGCAAAAGGGGTCCAACCCCCTTACTAGCAAGGTTACCTTAAAAAGGGCCGGGGGAGTGTAAGCCCCCCCGCCTGCCCGCCCGTTTTTATAGCCCCCCCCCAGCTGCCCCGCCTTTATTATAGCCCACCAGCCTGCCTTTTTATATAGCCCCCCTGCCCGCCCGTATATATAGCCCCCCGCCTCCTGCCTGTATAAAGCCCCCCCTACTGCCTATATACCCCCTCCCGCTGTATATATAGCTACCCCGCCCCTGCCCCGAATATAATCCCCCCCCCTGCCCCGTGTATAATAGCCCACCCCCGCCTTTTTGCCTGTTAAAAACCCAGCTTGCCCGCTGTATACATGCCCACCTGCCTGCCTGTTATAAGCCCATCCCAACTGCCCGCCATTTTTATATACCCACCCTGCCTCCCGTTTTATATCCACCCGCCCGCCTGTATATATAGCCCCCTCCCGCCATAACCCCCCCCCGCCTTCCATATGCCCCCACCCTGCCCGCCCATATCCCCAGTGCCTGTTATTACCCCACCCGTGTATTTCTCCCGCCCTTCTATATACCCCCCGCCCCTCTAATACTCCCCGCCTACCCTATATTTTCCCCCGTCCTAATACCCCCCGCTATAACCCCCCCCTCCGTAAAACCCCCACCTGTTGTATACCCCTACCCCGCCTGTATGCCCAGCCCGTCTAATACCCCCGTCTGCCTTTTATACCCCCCGCCTGCCTGTATACCCCCACCGCCTAATACTCCCCCCACCTATATACCCCACCTTCTATATACCCCCGCGCTTTATAAAACCCCCGCCTATCATAACCCCGTCTTGTAAACCCCAGCCCGCCAAAAACCCCCCCTGCCCGTTACCCCCAACCGCTTTTTACCCCCCCCTGTCTTAACCCCCCCCTCTTGTATACACCCGCCCGCCTATTAGACCCCCCCGAAACCCGCCCATATAGTCCCCCCCGAACCTGGCTATATCCCTGTTCAAAAGCCCCCCTGCCCGCCTTTACCCCACCATTGGCCCCCATGCCCCCTAAAGCGCCCGTCTATTTGGGGCCCCCTATAGCCCATTTTCCTACGTTACCCCTTGGGCCCACCTATAACCCAGCTATGGGGCCCACCCACAGTACCCCTGGGCCACCTACTGCATACCCACCTACCCGGGGCCAAAAAAATGCCTACCAATTGAGATTTCCCGACTACTGCCACTTACCTAGGATTCTACTCTGGGGCCCCATGAAAACCATCAAGTTATAACCTTCACCCAGGGGACCCAAACCCATTTATGGGGGGCTCCTTTATAGATTCGGTGTGGTACAGCCCTAGTGTAACACAATCTCCAAGGGTAACCTTTTCCTCCCCTATAGGAGACGGGCATTAACCCGTGGCCTTACTTCCCTCCCCCCCCTGGATGTTTTTTTACAGGGTGGGAGGGCAAGGGGTGTGGGGCTGAAAAAGTAGGATTCTAAGTATTTGTGTCCAAATCTGCAGGGACAAGTGGGGGCCGGGGGAAAACATCATATGGCTGAGTGGGTGCAGAACAAAAGGGAAATCAACGACTCGGTACAGGAACGTCATGTAGTCCATGATGTAACTGCCTGAATCGCTAACATGTTGCAGAGTCTGTGTACACTGTGTTACCACATTAGTGACTGTTGGTGGGAATATCAGTCTTTTGGGACCCGGTATATGGTGTCTACCACATATGGCACTGTATGGAGGAATTACAATCTGTAGGGCACCCTTTTACATATAATACCATATATGTATAAATTTTATTTTTATCATAAATAGTACAGGGATCCCCGGTTACATTGGGGGGGGGACTTAGGGTTTTTCTTAAATTTAATTTTTTAAAAAAAAAATTTTTTTTGGGGCCCCCCAAAAAATTTTTTTTTTTTTTTTCCCCCCCCAAAAACCCCCCTTTTTTTTGGCCCAAATTTTTTGGGGGGGAAAACCCAAAAAGGTTTTTCCGGCCCCCCCCAAAAAATTTTTTTGGGGGCCAAAAATTTAAATTTCCCAAAAAAAAAAAACCCCAATTTTTTTTGGGGGGGGGGAAAAGTTTTTTGGGGTGGGGAAATTTTTTAAAAATTCCCCCCCCCCAAGGGGGGGGGTTTTTTTTTGGGTTTTTCCCCCCCCGGGGTTTTTAAAGGGGGGGGGGGTTTTAAAAAAAAATTTTTTGGGAAAAAATTTTTTTGTTTTTTTTTGGGGGGGGGGGGGAAAAAAAGGGGGGAATGGGGGTTTTTTTTTTTTAAAAAAAACCCCCCTTTTAGCCCAATTTTTTTAAAAAAGGGGAAAGGGGAAAAGGGCCTTTTTTTTAAAAAATTTTAAAAAAGGGATTTTAAATTTCCCGGGGAAGGGGGAATTGGGGCCCCCCCAAAAAAAGGGGAAAAGGGGGGGGGGGGGTTTTAAATTTTTTTTAAAAAAAAAATTTTTTTTTTTAAAAAGAACCCCCCCCAAAAAATTTTTTTTTGGGTTTTTTTTTAAATTTTTTTTAAAAAAATTTTGGGAATTTTGGGGTTAGGGTTTTTTTTTTGTTTTTTTTGGGGGGGGGTTTTTTGGGGGTTTTTTGCCCCTTTTTTAAGGGGGGGGAAAAAAAGGGGAAAAAAAAAGGGGGGTTTTTTGGGTTTTTTTTTTAAAAAGGGGGGAAAACCCCCAGGGGGGGCCCCTAAAAAAAATTTAAAAAAACCCTTGGGCCCCCAAAAAACCCCCCCGGGGGTTTTTAAAAATTCCCCCCAAAACCTTTTTTTTTTTGGGAAAAAGGGGGGGGTTTTTTTGGGCCCCCTTTTGGGGTTTTCCCCCCAAGGGGGAATTTTTTTTCCCCCCCAAAAAAATTTTTTTCCCCCAAAAGGGGGGGGGGGTTTTTAAACCTTTTTTTGGGGGGTTTTAAAACCCCAAAAAATTTAAAAAAAAGGGGGGGGGGGTTTTTTTTTTTTAAAAAAAACCTTTTTTTTAAAAAAAATTCCCAAACCCCCCCCAACCGGGGGGTTTTTTGGGGGGCCGGCCGGGGGGGTTTTAAAAAAACCCCCCCCCAAAAAATTTTTTTTGGGGGGTTTTTTGGAAAAGGGGGGGTTTTTTTTCCCCCGGGTTTATTGGGAGGGGGGGGAAATTTTATTTGGGGGGGGGGGGTTTTTGGGAAAAAAACCCCTTTTCCCCTTTTTGGGGGGGGGCCGGGGGGAACCCCCCCCGGGGGGCCCAAAGGCCCTTTTTTAAAAAAAGGGGGGGGGCCCCCCCCAAAATTTTTTTCCCCCCCCCCCCCGGGGGGGCCTTTCCCTTTGGGTTTTTTTTCCCCAAAAAAAATTTTTTTTTTTCCCCCCCGGGGGTTTTTTTTGGGGGGTTTTTGGGGGGAAAAATTTTTTAAAATTTTTTGGGGGTTTTTTTGGGGGGAAATTTTTTTTTTTTTTTGGGGGGGGGTTTTTTTTTTCCGGTTTTTTTAAAGGTTTTTTTTTTGGGGGGGGGCCCCCGTTTTTTTGGGGGGGAAAAAAAGGGGCCCCCGGGGGGTTTTTTTAATAGTTTTTTTCCCCTTTTTTGGGGGAAAACCCCAAAAAACCTTTTTTCCCCTTTTTTTCCCTTTTAAAAAACCTTTTTTAAATTTTGGGGGAAAAAATTTTTTTGGGGGCCTTTTTAAAAAAAGGGGGGCCCTTTTTTAAAAATTTTTTTTTTTTTTTTAAAAAATTGGTTTAAACCCCCCCCCCTTTTTTTTTTTTTTGCCCCCCCAAAAAATTTTAAAAAATTTTTAAAAAAAATTTTTTGGGGAAAAAAACCCCGGGGGGTTTTTTTTTTTTTTAAAATTTTTTTTTTTTTCCCTTTAAAATTTTTTTAAAAAAAAAGGGGGTTTAAAAAACCCCGGGGGGGTTTTTTTCCCCGGGGGTTTAAATTTTTTTTTTTTTTAAAAAAAATTTTTTAAAAAAAATTCCCCCTTTTTTTAAAAAAATTTTTCCCCATTTTTTTTTTAAAAAAAATTAAAAAAATTTTTAAAAGGCCCCAAAAAAAGGGGGGGGGGGGTTTTTTTTGGGGGAAAAGGGGGTTCCCCCCCCCAAAATTTTTTTTTTAAAATTTTTTTTCCCCCTTTTAAAAAGGGGGAAAAAAAAAGGGAAAAAAAATTTTTTTGGGAATTTTTTTTGGGGGGTGGGGAAAAAAAAAAAATTTTTTTTTAAACCCCCCGGTTGGGGGAAGGAAAATTTTTAAAATTGGGGGTTTTTTTTTTTTTTTTCCCCTTTTTCCCCCCAAAGGGGAAAAAAAAAACCCCCCCTTTTTTAAAAAATTTTTTTTTTTTTGGCAGGGGGGAAAATAATTTTTAAATTTTTGGGGGGGGGGTTTAAAACCCCCCTTTTTTTAAAAAAAAAAAAAAAAAAAAACCAAAAAAAAACCTTTTTTTTTTCCCCCCCTTTTGGGCAGGTTTTAAAAATTTTTGGGGGAAAATTTTTTCCCACCCTTCTTTTGTGGGGGAAAAGGGGCCCCCCGGGGGTTTGGGAAAATTTGGTTTTTAATTTTTTTCCCCCCCCCCCGGGGGGGGGGGGGCCCCCAAATTTCCCCGGGGGGGAAAAAAAAACCCTTCCCCCCAAAAAAAAAAAAAAAAAACCCCCCAAAAAAAAAAAAATTTAAAAAAGGGTAAAAATTTTTTTTCCCCCAAAATTAAAAAAAAAGGTTTTTTTACAAAATTTTTTTTTTAAAAACCCCCCCTTTTTAAAAAAAATTTTTAAAAAAAAATTTTTCCCCACCCCAAAAAAAGGGGAAAAAAAATTTTCCAAAAAATTTTTCCCAAATTTTTTCCCCAAATTTTTTTTTTTTGGGTTTTTTTTTTTTTTTCCTTTTCCCCCCTTTTTCCCCCCAAACCCCCCCCTTTTTGTCACAATATCTTAGGAATCTTTAATTTTTTTTCCCCCCCCCCCCCCCCCCCCTTTTAAAAAAAAAAAGGGGGGGAGGTGGGAAAATTTTTAAAAAAGGGGGTTTTGGGGGGGGGGGGGAAACAATAAACCCCCCTTTTTTTTTTTTTTTTTTCCCAAACCTTTTTAAAGGGTTTTTGGGGCCCCAGGTAGGGTTGGGGCCCGGGGGGGGCTTTTGATTTGGGGGGGGGGGGGGAAAAAAGGGGGGGTTGGGGAAAAATTTTTTGGTAGGGGGGAAAAAAGGGGGGCCCGGGGAAGGGGTCCCGGGGTAGATAAAAAAGGGGTTTAAAAAAGGGGGAGGGGGGGAAAAAGGGGGGAAAAAAAGGGGGGGGGGGAATTTTTTTTGGGGGGCCCCCCGGGGGGCCCCCCTAGGTAGGGGGGGGAAAAGGGGTGGGGCCCAAAAGGGGGGGAAAATTTGGGGGGGGCCCCCCCCCCCGGGAAAAAATTTTTTTTTTTTAAAAAAAAACCTTAAAAAAATTTTTTTTTTTAAAAAAATTTTTTGTTAAAAAAAAACTTTCCTTTTTTTTAAGGGTTTTTTTTTTTTTATTTTACTAAAAACCCCAAAAAAAAAAAAAATTTTTTTTTCAAAAAAAAAAAAAAAAAAAGGGGGAAAAAGGGGGAAAATTTTTGGGGGGGGGGCCCCCCCGGGGGGCCCCCCCTAGGGAAAAAAAAAAATTTTTTTTAAAAAAAACCCAATTTTGGGGTTTTGGGGCCCCCCAAAAAAAAAACCCCAAAAAAAAAATTTAACCCCCTTAAAAAAACCCCCTTAAGCAAAAAGGGCCCCCCCCCCTTTTTTTTTTAAAAAAAAAAAATTTTTTTTAAAATTCCAAAACCAAAAAATTTTTTTTTCCCCCGGGGGGTTTTTTTTTTAAGGTGGGCCCCTTGGGGGGAAAATTTGCAAATTTAATTAAAAATTTTTTTAAAAATTTTTAAAATTTAAAAAAACCCAAAAATTTAAAATTTTTTCCCAAAATTTTTAAAAAAAATTTTTTTTTTAATTTTCCCCCCCAAAAAAAACCTTTTAAAGGGAAATTTCCGGGGCCCGGGGGGGGGGTTTTTTTTTTTTTTTTTTTAAAAACCCTTTTTTTCCCCCCTTTTTTTTAAAAAAAAAAATTTTTTTTTTTTTTTTCCCCCTTTTTAAAATTTTTTTTAAAATTTTTCCCTGGGTTTTGGTTTTTTCCCGGGGTTTGGGGGAAAAATTTTTGGGGGGGGATTTTTGGTTTTAAAAAAAAAAAAAACTTTTTTAAAAAAACCCCCGGGGAAAAAAAAAAGATTTTTTTAAAAAAGGGTTTTTTTTTAAAATTTTTTAAAAAAAAATTTTTTTTTTCCCAAAAAGGTTTTTTTAAAAAAAATTTTTTTTTTTTGGTTTTTTCCAAAAAAACCCCGGGGTTTTTTTAATTCCAAAAAAAAAATTTTTTTTAATTTTTTTCCCCAATTTTGGGGGTTTTTTTCGGGCAGGGGAAAATTTTCCCCCTTTTTTTTTCCAATTTTTTGGGTTTTTTTTTTAAAAATTTTTTTTTTTGAAATTTTTAAAAAAAAGGGGGGGGGGGGAAAAAAACCCCGGGGGGCTTTTTAAAAAAAGGGGGGTTTTTTTTTTAATTTTTTCCCCTTTTTTTATTAAAAAATTTTTTTTAAATTTTTTTTAAAATTTTAAAAAAAATTTTTTTTCCCCCCCCCCCCCCCCCCCCCCCCCCCCCCCCCCTTCCCCTTTTAAAAATTTTAAATTTGGGGGGTTTTTTTTTTTCCCATTAAAAAAAAATTTTTTTTTAAAAAAAAATCCCAAAAATTTTTTTTTTTTAAATTTTTTTTGGGGTAAAAAAAAAAAAAACAGTTTTTTTTAAAAATTTTTAAAAAAAAAATTTTAAGGGAAAAAATTGGGGGCCTTTTAAAATTTTTTAGGGGGGAAAAATTCCCCCAAAAAGGGGGTTTGGGGGAAAAAAAAAAAAAAAAGGGGGTTTTTTTAAAAAATTTTTTTTTGGTTTTTTTTAAAAAAAACAAAAATTTTTTTTAAATTTTTTGGGGAAAAATTTTTTTGGGGGTTTTTCCCCCCCTTTTTTTTGGGGTTTTTGGTTTTTTTTTTTTTTTTTATTTTAAAAAAAAAAAAAAAAATTTTTTTTTTTGCCCAAATTTTCTTAAAATTTAAAAAAAAATTTTTTGATAGTTTTTTGATAAATCTGGTGCGGGTTTAAAAAACTGCCCCTAGTCTAACTTTATACCATCTTTAAGTTGGTTTACTTTATGCCACTAACATATGCCCAAATTTTGGCGCATTTGTGACGCATCTAAAGCCAGAATTCTGGTGCAGCTGCCTTGATAAATGTGCCCCATTATGTTTACTTATTATAATATGTAATAATCAGACATTTCTCCACCTTTTATGACTGTTCCAGAACCTTTTTTGGAGCTTCATATATAGCAATTCACTGATATAATGGTTTATTAAATATATAATCTATAATATTGATATAATAACAGCATGCAAGACATATGAAGTTGCAATGGAAAAATGGTGGGGACAGCGCAATGAAACTGACTATGGAATAAAATCAATGTGTAATTATGCGTCTAATTGCAGTACATTTTCTGATACTCAAAATAAAAATCATTTTAAAATTGGGCAACATATTAACTACAATTCTTGTGCAGTAATATATATAGCTCAGTATTGAATGTAATGTTCTGTATGTGGGGTCTACTATCAGAAAACTTAAAACACGAATTCTGGAACACATCAGAGATGTCACTAACAGTTCTGAACGAGCCAAATCTAATGTTGCAAAGCACTTTATTGATTGTCACAATGGAAACATAAATATGCTTAGAGTATTTGGCATTGAAAGAATTCTCCAAAAAACGAGAGGTGGTAGTGTAGAAAATAGACTTAGGGATAGAGAGGCATATTGGATATTTAAGCTGAATTCTACCTTTCCCCAAGGTCTGAATTTTAGAAGGGAAATCATGGATCATTATTAAATATGTTAGTCAGGAATTTGTATCTGTTTGTACATTGTATGTGAGTGACGCTCTCCTTTTTACCTTCGCCACATTTCTGGCACTCTAGAGGCTGTTACGTTTATACGTGCCTCTTATTCTATAGTCTCAGCTTGCTTGGAGGAATAATAATAGTATAATAATAATAATCTTTATTTCTATAGCGCCAACATATTCCGCAGCACTTTACAAATTCAAGGGTAAACATACAGTCATTACACATTAAAAGTACTTACAAATGAACACAAGGTGTGAGGCCCGCTCGTGAGAGCTTACAATCTATTAGGGTGTATGGGTTAAACATACGGTAAGAAGTGCCAAGTTTTCCCAAATGGTCCGGCCATGTTTCATAAATAGGGGTGGTTTACATAAAAAAAGGAAACCTGCCACCCAGACTGTACATCTATTTACAGATAAGTGCCTGTGAGTGCCCAAGTGCAGGAGTGACAGATGTGTGGATAGCATTAGGGATCTTGGTGGGCCAGACTGAGAAGATGTATTTTCAGGGCCCATCTTAAAACTTGAGGGTTGTGAATGTGCCTGATCGCCCGCGGTAGCATATTCCAGAGAATTGGTGCCGCACCGTGTAAAATCTTGTAGGCGGGCATGGGAGTTCCGGATGATTGAGGAATGTAGTCTGATATCATCAGCAGAGCGGAGAGCACGGGTAGGGGGGTTAGACAGAGACTAAGGGAAGGAGCAGCGCTGGGGAGAGTTTTTAAATGGGTGAGAGTGTTGAGTTTTTATTGTATCCTGTACGGGATGGGAACCAGTGCATGACTGACACAGGGTAGAGGCATCAGTATAGGCGCTGAGAGAAAGACAACCGGGCTGCTGCATTCTGGACAGATTGGAGAGGGAGAGTTTTGCAGAGAGGGAGACCGATAAGCAAGGAGTTGCAGTAGTTCAAGAGAGAAAGAATAAGAGCATAATGAGAGTTTGAGTCTTTTCCCACCAGTGAGAAATGGACGGATTTTGGAGATATTCTTAGTGCAGGTGACAGGAGCGGGCCAAGGGAATGGATAATATGGGGAAAGGTCAGATCAGAATCAAATAAAACCCCTAGACAGCGGGCCTGCTGCCTGGGAAAAATGGTGTTCCCCACATACAGAAACAGAAATGGGCAGGGTGGGGGTTTGGTTAGTAAATGGCGGAAAGACAAAAAGTTCATCTTAGTGGGGTTTTAAAGTTCAGATGGAGAGAGGACATGATTTAGAGACAGCGGACAGACAGTCACTGGGTGTTTTGTAGCAAGGCTGGAGTGATGTCACGGGAGGAGGTTATAAATTGGGTGCATCCGCATAGAGATGGTACTGGAAGCCAAATCTACTGATGGTTTGTCCAATGGGGGCTATGTACAATGAAAAGAGGAGAGGACCTAGAACTGATCCCTGAGGAACTCCAACAGCAAGAGGAAGAGAGAGGAGGTCGAACCAAAAAATTTGAGACACTGAAGGAGCGGTCAGAGAGGAAGAACGAGAACCAAAGGCGAGAGGGTGTCCTGGAGGCCAATGGTGCTGAGCATGCTGAGGAAATTTTGGGAAAATCCACAGTGTCAAATGCTGGCAGAAAGATCCAAGAGAAGCAACAATGAGTAGTTACCCTGGTTTTTTGCTGTTAGGGGGTCATTTGAGACTTTAACTAAGGCAGTTTCCATGGATGTAGGGTGCGGAAACCTGATTGCAGCGGGTCAAGAAGAGAGTTAGCAGAGAGATAGCGGATTGGGGCGAGAGTAGACCAAGCGTTCCAGGAGTTTAGAGATGAAGGGCGGGTTTTAGAGATTTGGTCGGTAGTTTATCAGCACAGGAGGGGTTCCAGAGAGGGCTTTTTTAGTAAAGGGGTTATGATGGCGTGTTTGAAGGAAGATGGAAAGACCCCAAATGGAGAGAGAGAGGTTTACAGATAGCAGTAAGGTGAGAGAGGACAGCTGGAGAAATAGACTGGGACGAGGTGGGATGGAAATTTGGGGTCAGTAGAGCAGGGGGTGGGGCGACAGACAGGAGAAGCCGGGAAACACTTCTTTCCTCTGTCGTTCGGGTCAAGGGCTGCGAGTAGATTAGAGGACGGCGGGGAGGGACAGGATGGGTATTATTTGGGGAATTGTGATGTGATGTTTTGCCGATATTTTCAATTTTGTCTTTGAAGGAGTGGCCAGGTCTTCAGCACAGAGGTCAGTGACCGAGCCTGAGCTTTAGCCTTAGGAGGGAGTGGAAAGTGTCAAAGAGCGTTTTGGGTTGTTGTGTAGTGTGGAGATGGGGGAGGTGAAATATTTTTGTTTGGCGCAGTGAAGGGCGGGGTGGATAAGTCCTGAGCTGAATTTGTAGTGGAGAAAGTCTGCGGGTAGCTTTGATTTTCTCCACACCGCTCAGCCCCAACCGGGAAAATCGCTGGAGAAAACTTCTGAGGTGTGTGCCAAGGCTGCGGGCGTCTGACTCTGGTGGGTGCGGTGTGTGAGTGGTGCCAAAAATTGTCCAGGTGGTTGTGAGAGTTTCATTGTAACGTTGGACAGACCTGGTCTGGACAGGAGAGGAGGAGATTGGGGCAGTGAGGACTGTATGGTGTCTGTGAGTTCCTGAGTTTTAATTGGAGCGGATTTTTCCCTTGAATGGATGATGGGCAGGTTTTTCCCAGAGAAGGGCTGAGAATAGTTGAAAAATGAAGGAGATAAGGTTGGGTCAGAGAAAGCATAAGGAGAATTAGTGAAGTTAAAAATTTGGGAGGAAAGATCACAGAATACCAGATCCAGAGGTTCCCATCCTTGTGTGGTTGGGGAGTCAGTAAACTGCGAGAGCCATGAGAGGAGGTTAAAGAAACAAACTGTAAGGAATAAGCAGACATGTGGACATCAAAGGGGATGTTGAAATCACCCATGATGATAGAGGGCATTTCAGAAGAGAGAAAGTGTGGGAGCCAGGCGGCAAAATGTTCCAGAACTGGTGGGGGGGAGCCGGGGGTCTGTAGACAACTGCGACTCCTGATGGAAAAAAGGCTGAAAGAGTCTGAGGTGTGGACCTCAAAGGAGGGGAAAGTGAGGGAGGGTGCAGGAGGAAGACCTGGTAAGTGCAGTGTGGGAGAGAGAAGTAATGCCAACTCCTTTCCCCCCGGCCCCGTTCCAGGTCTGGGGGTGTGGGTGAAGTGTAGCCCCATAGGTGAGAAACGGCAAGGGAAGCGGTGTCAGATTGCTGGAGCCATGTTTCTGTGAGGGCCCACAGGTTAAAGGGGGTTGGAGAGAAAAAGGTCATGAACAGCAAGTGAGTTTGTTGCAGACGGATCGGGCGTTCCATAGAGCACACTTAAAGGGGCAGAAAAAACGTACAGCGAATGGCAAGCCCGGTTTAGCAGGGTTTTTATGGGAGGCTGAGGAGGAGGTGGGATGAGCAGTAAAGGAAGGTGGCCCAGGGTTGGGAGAGATTTTCCCCTGCAGCGAGAAGCAGGAGAATGAAAAAGAGACAGCAATGGGTCAGTGATGAATATTGAGCGGCGTTGTGCAGTAATATGTGAGCTGGGGGTTTGGGGTGGTTTGAAAAGGGAAAATAGTCGTGTGGGATGATACATAGGTGAGGGGAAAGGGGAGAGGAGCTTAAGTGGGTAAACTTGTCTTAGGGCAAGATAGGGTGGTAAGATAGAGGCAGATGGCTGCAAGGGAGATATAATAGCAAGCATGGTAAATAAGGAGTATGCAAAGAATTGTAGCAACTTACAAAAAAGGCGAGAGTCCCATCTCCCTTCTGGCTCAATTCAGGGATAATTCTGAGGGGTTGCCACTTCTAAATTGCCACTTAGAAATTTGGCACGTGAAATTTGGCCCCCAACCTCGGTCCCACAGACCACAGCTCTGCAACATATACTCAACTATGATGAGTTCGAAATGAGCATTAGGGCCTTCAGGTGCCGTAAACGGGTGGAGCTACAAATACGTCTCACAGAGCAGAAAAATTCAAGGAGTATCTGGGATTTATGGCTATACAAATAAACACAGGATAAATTATGGAAGACAGAGCTGGGCGAAAATATCTAGACAAAAATGTACCATTTAAACTAAGCAGAGACAGCTAGACATATAATGCGGTGGGATGGCTGGGACTTGCTGTTCCACAGACAGGAATTTTCTTCTGCGCATGCTTGAAAATTTGCCAGTACCAGTTCTTTCCTTTACTAACACACTGCGCATGCTCGTGATATCATGATCCTGTAACTGGTGTAGTTTCCCGTCTTGTGCTATACCGTGTTTCCGGCATTCCGAGTCTCTGGGAGCAATTTCGGCCAGATTAAAGGTGAGCTTTACTCACTCATTGATTTTATTTATCTATAGGTATATAAAAACAAGTTTGTTTGAACAGTGCTTTACTACGATTAAGAGCACTGCGTGCCTGAAACGCGTCCTGTCAAGTGTGGGCTTGTCTTTTTTTTGTCCCTCTATACATGACTTCATGATTTTTATGCATCTTGGACTTAAATAAATGCTAATGATTTTATTCCATAGTCAGTTTTATTGCGCTGTCCCCACCATTTTTCTATTGCAACTTCAATAATTGCAGCTGGAGCAAGGGACGTGCGCTTGGAATCTTTTGACTTGTCCCTGCCAAAATAGGTGACTACTCTATAAAAAACGTTTTTTTTTTTCATGTATGCAAGACATATACCTTGTAGAGTATGGTGGCCTCACTACCAAACTTAATACATTTATATGCGATTTAACCTTTCTCCTGTGGCAGATTGGATAGCAACTTGGGTCTCTGAGAGTCCCACGGCAGTCTCATGGCCTTCTTCCTATTTGAGCTCTTTATTTCAGCCACATATCATAACATAAGATAGAATATAGAACATGGAAATCTTAGTTGATAAATATTACAATTAGAATGGACAACTAGTTTTTCTGAGTTTGGGAACCTAAGCACAATACTGTAGGTAACTCAAACTCACAGAACAGATTATAATCCAGCGTGTAATCACTGGGGCAGATTTATCAATACTTTATAACTCAGACAGTGTAAATTTAGACTAGACAGTTTTACAATGCGCCACATTTATCATAGTGTTCATAAATCGCAGGTTTAGACATTCTAGTCTAACTTTACAGTTTCCAAGCTGGCTTACTTTATGGTACTAACTGCACCAAGCAACCAAGAAACACCAGTATGTAGAAAGTGTCTAACACATATAGGGGAACATGTATGAAATCTGTCTAGGTATAAAACTTTCTTTGTTTCCCATAGCAACCAATCAGAGTTCCCCTTTCATTTTTTTCAGAGCACTATATGAAATTAAAGGGTAGCTCTGATTGGTTGCTATGGGCAACAGAGAAAGTCTTAGACCAAGACAGTTTTCATGCATGTGGCCCAATGAATATGAGAAGTGGGGCCGGGAAAAGGCATTTTGGTGCCCTAGGCAAATAGCACCAGTGACACCCCCTTCCCCCCCAGAAAAAAAATTAAATCCCTGGTCCTAACCTGACACATGCTGCCTGCGCCCTTCCTGGCTGCTCGGAATGGGAAAAAAACACAATTACGATAGCACAAGAGTACAGTAACTAGGATCTATGAGAATGTATTCATTTTAAATAATATATTGCATATATAAAAATACATGTAAATAGCTATAAAAACTATTTTCTATGGAAGACACCTCTTATTAGCGTTCATACATTTGCCTCAGAACACCGCTATAATAGCAGC
Source organism: Phyllomedusa bahiana (assembly GCA_025379985.1). Lineage (NCBI taxonomy): Eukaryota > Metazoa > Chordata > Amphibia > Anura > Hylidae > Phyllomedusa > Phyllomedusa bahiana. Next base: position 36,090 of record JAODAL010039807.1, read on the forward strand.
AAATTGTATCACCATATTGTAACTGAAAACCAATATTATCAATGATATCACTTTGCAAAGACCAACTATTATTGCCACCTCATGACCACGTATAACCACCACATAGTGACTGAATAATATCGCAACACCATGACCACATATCACCAAAACATAGTGACTGAACAATACCTCTACACCATGATCACATATCACCTCCACATAGTGACTGAATAATACCACAACACCATGATCACATATCACTACCGCATAGTGACTGAATAATACCATCAACACCATGAGCATACATCACCACCACATAGTGACTGAATAATACCACAACAGTATAACCACATATCACCACCACATAGTGACTTAATAATACCTCCACACCATGAGCACTCACCACCTCCACATAGTGACTGAATAATACCACAACACCATGATCACATATCACCACCACATAGTGACTGAATAATACCTCCACATCATGAGTACACATCACCACCACATAGTGACTGAATAATACCACCACATAATAACCACATATGAACACCACATAGTGACTGAATAATACAAAACACACCAGGACCACATATCACAACCACATAGTGACTGAATAATACTACACTTTGACCACATATCACCACTACATAGTGACTGAATAATACCACCACACCGTAACTCCATATCAACACTACATATTAACTGAATAATACCACCACACCAATAATACCGCCATACTGTTCCTGTACATAAACCATTACACTACTAAAAATATTCCCAGTATACAGTAACCATATAGTGGTAGGTACCAGATGTACATAGGCTCTACAGACATATAAGTGATTATAGTGCAAGGACTTAGAGAACATATCTTCTCTAGTGGGAGTTATTCTCTTTCCCTTCTTCTAACTGCCATGACAACTTCTCTCGGCCACGACTTGTCTCTGCAGAATTTACCACACAAACAACTTAGACTCCTCGGTTTTCTAGCATCTCCTTAGCTGCTCTCCACCTCTGTACAAACTCCTCATCGGGTGATAGGTTTAGATGGGGAGTTATAGAATGATGGGTGGAGGTGAGGGGGCTATGAGGTGATAGGTGGAGGTGAGTGGTCATGGAATGATAGGTGGAGGTGAGGGGGCTTGGGGGTGATAGGTGAAGGTGAGTGATCATGGAATGATAGGTGGAGGTGATGGAGCTATGGGGTGATGGGGGTAGGTGAGGGTGACATTCCCCACAACAGGCTTGCAGAAAAGCTGGATAGTCTATATAGAGCCCGGGAAAGCTGGGTGACAACCCATCCCCCACAGCAGTGTATGATAAGAGAGTAGGTTGCTATGGGGGATGGAGTGTCACACAGCTTTCCTGAATGCTGAATAGCACATGGAAAATCTGGGTCACCCAGCTTTCCTGGATGTTAGATAGCTTAGTCAGTGCCCGGTAAAGCTGGCTGACATCCCCACAGCAGGCACCCAGAAAAGCTGAGTGCCTGTTGTGGGTTAAGAGCATAACCCAACCAACCCCCATTTATCACCCCTGAATCT